>JAUZNJ010037559.1:0-11412 GCA_034780135.1 Jordanella pulchra | reverse complement strand
TATATATAACTACGCACACCTCCTCCAGGCATCATGGCTGCCACTCCTTTCCCTGACAACCACACAAAACACACCTACACACACACACACACCAACAAGGAGAGATTTACACACACACACTCAAAAACAAACACACACCCTTTTAAACACACTCACCCCTCAACTGCTCACACGCACATGCTTTCGTTTCCTACAGCTCAACATACACACTTGGGTCTCACTAAATACATTCAGAGTCACGACACGTCTCAGAGCTTACAGTATATAAAGTAATTCCCCCTGCCTTGTAAACTACTCATCAACAGCATTTGTGAGTTATACTTGCAATAATTCATAAAATGCAACTAACTCTACGGATGTTTGGGATCCGTTGAAAATGTTTTCACTGGGAGGTTGGACATTTTACATGTGGAAGATGTCCAACCACAGAGTCTTTCAGGTATGAATTAGTTACCACTATTTCCAACCAACCAGGAGACAATTTGTGCACACATACTTTTGCAATAAGATACTTTAAATTAAATACTCATAGATAACTGAAAGTTGAGGCGTTTGACCCTATTTAAAGTCCACCAGCAGAAGGAACTTTGGGATTATTTCAGTTCAGTCTTGGGTGAAAGTAATGACCAAAAAGGCATCAAAACTACAGACAGTAACATGAAATGACACTAAACTTATTGAGATTTGAACATTTTTATGACCAACACTTACCTATTGTTAGTGTTGTAGTGCTTGAGATCAGCAAGGTCCCTGGTCTGGTTTTGGTATCAACAGGATTTTACTCGATCTCAGCTTGGACACAGCGTCCAGGTTTTTTAAATGAGACTGGTCAAGACCATAGCTGATAGGTTTTGTATATACTTTTCTGATAAGAGTGAAAAAAGGGACCCTCTCAAAAACTGTTAATAAAAATATAAAGTCGTTGGTAGTGTAATGATTTCCCATTAGCTGAAGCTGCCACCTGCCCACTGCCCCTGTAACACTGACAAACCTGAGACGACAAGTGGAAACCAAAAATACCTCACTGAAATGTCAACTTTTTCACCAACTAAATTAGCTGGTAATGACTCTTTAGTTTGTCCATTATTTGTCTCTGAAATTAAAGGTTTAATGGGACTTATGAGTTCCTAGGATGTTTTGTTAACATTAATTTTTTTAAGAAATGAAACGCCACATGTTTTCTATGATTTGAAGGGAGTTGCTTTGAGAAAAAAAAAAAAATCATTTGCATGCATTTTAAAGCAAACAGAAGAGGGATCCGTCCTAACAAACACAAACAATATAAAAAGTGCATAAACAGTGCAGTGCAGTAAAACTACTCATGAAAATACAACTTGTTCAAAACTTAAGTAAAGCAAGTATAATGAACAAACGTAACCAGTTAGAACCCACTTCTGCACACATGTGGATATTTCATCCAGCTCCTTCCCATGATGCACCAGTAGCATAGCATTTCCGTGCCCCTGAACCAAACTGTTGCATATCAGTGAAAATACATAAAGTTCAGTGAAGTGGCAAAATTGGTCTGCGCCTTTTCAATACAGAAACCTTTATTCAACATATCATAAATGAAGAGGCAGCATTCGGTGAAGTTATAACTAGTTTATTGGATAAAATGGTCAAAGGGTGAACAAGTGTCAAAAATACATATTTATATACATATGAAAATGAAAACAACAAGAAAATAACTGCCCTGATCGGTAGGATCTCTTTTACAAGTGTTTGATTGAATTTTTGACACAAGCAACTTGTGTTTTTCAACTTAATATTTAGCGGAAAGTGTCTGAATAATAATGACGACTCAAAAGGCTTAAGTTAGTAAACTGAAGTCTCTGGAAACAACAGTTCCTTGTCTCACCTACATGATCATACTTCCAGTGCCTCTACCATCAGTTAATCAGCTAGAAAAAAACCAAACAACTCAAGAAAAATCTGTTGGAAAAAGTTCAAACATAAATGCCCCCCCTTGTCTTCTTTCTGCTGACTTTGCAGTTAGAAACCGTTTCATCCTCGGTATCTTCTGTTAGCTCTTTGTGCTGCTCCTTTCTGCAGCTGAGGATGCTGGTCAGGTGTTGACTTTAAAAGGTTTTCATCTTATTCACATCATCTTCTCTTCCTCCAAAACTTCATGCATTTTTAAATACAATCCGAGTCTTTCGCTGTGGCCAATTTAATTAAACTGCGACTTGCCAGGTAACCGCAGCACGAAGGAGTCATTTACCATTAATATTAGCTGCAGCATTTTCTAGTATAACAGTGCTTATTTTAACATTTCACCTACCCAGTAGATAACATTGAGATAACATTGAATTTTGTCTAAAGTCACAAAAAAGTTAAAATGCAGATCTGAAAGCATCAATATTAATAATACTTTTGTGCACATTTTGCTGATTTTCGTTCAAAAAAAAAAAAAATCTTTTTTAAAAGAAAACAACAATAAAGTTTTAAGTAACACCTGTATTTACCCTTATGTCTTAATTTCTTCAAACTCTTAATCTGTTCGATTTTATTTTACTCTAATTCAGAATATTTCCTATTTGGGATAATTTACTGCTAATAAAGTGCTTCATTAAAAAAAAAAAAAGTCTTAATACACAATTTAAATCTGTGTACAAACACTGAGGCCAATTAAACAATCATAAAAAGGACACAGAGTACGAGCAGCGAGTGAACACTAGATGGCGCTGTAACACAATTCTCCTTCAAATATCCTCAGATCAGATGATGATTTAGGTCTTGAACTGCTGAATAGAAAATAGAAAAACCACATAGTGTATGCTCAAAAGGATTCATACGCCTTAGATTAGTTAGTATTTTCATCTTTCTTATATTTTTTAAAGTGTTCTTAAATGCACATTACCATGAACCCTTTATTTAATTCTATCTGTCCATCCATCAATTGACCAGCTAATCGTTCCCAAATGAAAAGAAAGAACGATGAAAGTTAAATTAAATCCATGTCACACAAAAGGCAAAAAGGTTCTGTTTTGGTCCTGCTTGTTCTGTTCCCTAACATGCACTAGCTGTGTGTTGCACTTATCACACAACGTCACAATGAAATAAACTGAAGTAAAAAATAACTTCAACAGCATGACTAGTTAATCTAAACGCTCACAGAACTTCAAGAAATCTACCTTCAGTGCAAAACCAGCACTGTTTTCCTTGTAACAGATACAGGAGAGTCAAACTGAAGGATACAGGTTTTAAAACCAGAAACAGAAAGTACATGCATGCCCTCTTGGGGAGAAAGGAACAAAGAAACTGGCTTGTTACCTTTTATAAACAGTAAAAAAATACATGTATCTGACTCACATTTCCTTTTTGTTTGGGTTCTTGTTTGAGGTAATGAGTTTTGTTCTAGTTAAGCATAGAAAAATAAAAAGCAGCTGACATTTCTTCTGCTACTACTGATGAATGCCTCTTATTGATTCTTACTCTTTGCCTGATCACATCAGCCTGTTTGTTGCCATGATCCTGTCCTTATTACACTGATCAAACACCCTCATCTCATCTTCCGAGTGATCCTTGTACTCCTCATCCTCTTCGATGGCTCCTTGGCAGCGTCAGACTGTAGCTCCTGCAAGATTGGGATGGCCGCCTTGCTCCAGTGCTCCACCTCCATGAAGATTCGGTACACCCACAGCTTCAGCTCAAACAGAGCGGTGGGACCATCTAACTGCCAGAGAGAGGACAAAAGGTGCTTTGTTTTTCTTTCTAATCCAGCCTTTCTTGTTGAAAACATCTCTGCTGACACCTACCTGTGAGCCGTCCAAGCTCGGGGTCAAACTGCTTGGACCATTTGTGGCTTTGAGGAGTTCTCTGGTGTTGGTCACTAGATGTGAAAGTCGGTCTTTTACCATTTTCCTTCTCTTCTCGTACTCGCCCATCTCCCCTCCATCCAGCTCCTCCTTCTCCTTGGCGATGACTCTCTCCATTAGGCTGTAGCACTGCTCCAGAGCAGAATGGAGGTGCCACAGTTTGTCTCCGGTGTTCAACTGAGAGGAAGGAGAGGGGACGGACACCAGGGGGACCCTGGCCACATCGGATGGGAAGTTCTCTTTTTTTCTCTTTATGATGCAGGAAATCAAAAAAAAAAAAAAGAAAACAACCAAAGTGAGATACAAGAGGATGGAATAAGATAGAGATGTGAGAGGGAAGGTAGAGATGAACATTTTCTGTCAGATCACAGGGATGCAGTTTGACCTTTGTTTTGAGATGGGTGGTGAGGAGAACAAATGTAACTCTGGTCTTATGCGATAGGAATTTTCTCTGACGTGTTCATAACACTCATCCAACAAACAGCTGGGCTTTTTAAACTTAGAAAGAAGAAAATCTAAATAAGTCAGACGTAAGAGTCTGCATTTCCGCAGGGTACCGTCTCAAACATGATGCAATGTCTAGAAACATGCCAGCGACCTCAGGTCACAGCGAGTTAAAAAAAAAAAACATTTAACTAATGATTCATAACAGCTTTATTTTTATTAGATTTTTTTAACTGAGACTGTTACACCTTAGATTTGATGACTTGCTTAATCTATCAAGTTTTCTGGGGTTGTTTCTGGAAGGTTTTAAAAAAATGTGAGAGAAAATGTACCATTGATGTCATTACAGAAAACCTCTCCCTGAGGAGGAGTGCAGCTGTGAGGAGCTGAAGCAAATAATAATATCTGCCAGTTTAAAACTACCACCAGCTGTTACCAATGCCTGAGACTCTCAGAATGCCAACAAATACATTTCTGATCAAAGTCCCTTAAATGTTCTAGTGGAAATCTTGACCCACTCCTCAGAGCGACTGAACGGTAACTTGATACAAAATAGTCAAATCTACTCTGGATCACTGGCTGTGAAAAACAGTCTGCAGTAAACACAGACCTACAGGAAAACAATCCCTACACATTGATGGTAAAATACATGAATAGACCTCTGCTTTTCAAATGTTTTCATACCCTCCAATCATGAGAACAGAGGTGTAGATTCACATCCAGAGTCGCTGAGGCCAGCAGTAACTCTGGAGAAGATGGACAGATCAGAATCTGTCACACGGGACCACCCCACAAATCTGATCTCTATGAACAATTTTTGAGAAGAAAGCCATTGGAAGTTCTTATGCTGTTTTCCACAAATATGAAAAAGGTGCTCTGGTCAGATGTAGTAAAATCCATCATTCCTATGTCAAACATGGTGGTGGCAGCATCATGCCATGTGGAGCATTTTCTACAACAGGGGTAAAGATGGATGTAGGTTAATCCAGCAGCACTGGAACAAACCCTACTAGGCTAACAAACACTTACACATAGAGCAACACTCCAACTAGTAAATACATTTTGTCAGAACGGCCTAGTCAAAGTCCAGACCTAAAACTAATCAAGACTCTGTTGCAAAACGTTTAAAACTCCTGCTCACCTTTTAATCTGCCATGGCAGCCGGTCCCAGTCGACACATTACCCAGTTCCTCTTATCAAAAAGTCTAACTATACAATTTACATTCACTTCATTCAAATTCACAAGTCTGCAGTGGATATGATGTGATGTCATCTGACCATCCAGCACATTTATTTTGTTTACATTACATTGATACGATTCAACTCACAATAAAACCTCAAATATGTTTTGATCATTTTATTTCAAGCCGTTACAGGCTTCAACAGCATTCTTCTACCTATAAAACAACATTAAAATAGATTACCTCTTTATAACTAACTCATTAGTGAATTTATCCTTAATAGAATTGAGTAGGGAAGTAGGTGGAAAAAGTGCTCACCCCAATCCAGAGGGAAAATTCAGTCAGGACACATTTTTCCTTGGCTCCACTTTTCTCAATATTTAGGGTATCGAGCTATTTTTATATTTATGCTGCTATACGTTTAGGCTGCTGGAGGACATAGGGACCATTTCTCATCATTCCGCTTCATTCTATTTGTATTCTCCAATTCTGAAATATTTGTTAAGCTCATAACTTTATGTGGTCTCTGCTTTTTCCTGTCACAGTAGTGTAGAGATCAAATGCCAGGAATGTAATGAGAGCAACTCCCTTCTAACATCACATCCTGCAACCAAGGTTATATAGGGGACTGCTTCTGGGTCAACTTCCTCTTTGGCCAACCCGCATTAGGTGAAACACACCGATACTCAGCTGAAGCTATTGAAGTAGACACCGAATCCTTCCGGAGAAGAGTCTGGGCTCGTTGGACCAAGTAAGACTGAACCTGCTTAGGATTCAGAAAGCTGAATGTAGTGTCTTTTTCAGCAATTCAAACCGACTGAACAGAGTGTTTGTGAACCCATTTGCTGACGAGGACTACCCCGTTCGGGTCGATCCACGGAGCAGCCAGACCTAACTACTGTTTTCCAGAGGAGCCTCAATAAGCTGCTGAGCCGAACTGTGAAGCAGCACCGCCTGAAGCTGCCATCCTGCCCACCTGGCCCATCAATAACTACGTGCCAACTGCCAGAGCTAAAGGGAGACATCCTGTGTGTTATAAAATTAAGCCCTGCACATTTTCCTTTATTACTGCATTGGATTAATCCAAATCTCTTTGAGAGTTGCCTGCAGATGAACCGACTGGACCGAGGACTGGGTCTCTGAGCCGAACCAAATCATCCTTCCTTCTGATGCTTAAAAATAACTCTGCTGGGGTTGGAAAATAAGAAAGAATAGATGTTTATGCTTGTGTTTTACCTGAAATAAGCTTTCTGATTTCAACTTTGATGGCGTCAAAGCAAAAGTGACCAACTCAATGCTACAGTGGACTGGCTAGCATCTTTAGCTTCAAGCTACCTGATGTCCAGCCACATTTATAGGCCACCTTGTGAGCCTAAGTCTTCCTTAGTTTCAGCCAGAGCCGACCGAACCGGAACTCTAGGGAACACCTAATCTAAGCAATTCTCTTTCAGCTTTATTACAATTAAAGCATTTCTGAGTCATCATTAATTTTTCACTGTAAAACTGAATAAAACTTTACAATTTTGAATGCATTTAATATCTCTGCATCAGGGTCCATTCATGTTTACCTGTTGCTATTCTTAAAGGACATTAAGAATAACAGAATCACTTTTTTTCATCTTTAGATACTTCACTGCACTGCTGTAGTGTAAAAAGAAACAAGAACAAATTAAAAGGTCTATGAATAAGTTTAAAACCTTCATGAAATGTATAATGTCAGCCTCTGTACCCAGTGGTGGTGATGGTACAGTGGATCTCACATTTACAGCTGTGAGACACCACTCCTGGATATGAAGAAAGGGTCGGATGTGATCCGTCTGTTGTGAAAGTTAGGAAGGGGAGGTGTTACCTCTGGAATTTACTGCACAGCTGGAAAGAATATGTCCCTGAATCACTGCAAACTATCAGAATGATATAAGCATGGCAGTGATTTAATAGGAGAGCGGTGGGTGTTGCAAACTAGTGTCTTCATAGGCACTAAATCAACCTAAGGAATAAAAACAGCTTCCTTCCGATATGATTTTATTCTGAGAGGCTTAACCAAATCTTTGCCGTAGGCAAAGCTACAGAGTCACATTAGGGATTTAATACACAGTATCATGTGAAGCTACAGGCACCTCAATGAGCAATTCTATCAAATTATATTTGACAGAAATAAAAGGTTATAGCAAAGCAAAAATAAAACAAAAAAAATGCAGTCCATTTTATAATATGATTATAATACCACTACTAATAATAATAATGATATAATAAGAGGATTTCCAATATGGTTTATCAGATTTAGAGACTTTAAAAACAAGCAAACATCTTAAACTGTTTCCCAAACTATAAATATTTAAATAGACATTTTGGAAGTTTTATTGAAAAATATTGTTTCAATATGCTTTTTATTTGACCCTTTATGACTAAAACATCGTTTGATGAGAAGACTGACACCGCAGTAGTTCAACGTCGATGCATCTATAGCCCTTTAGCCTATTTTGCGGATGTGACGTCAAGCATGTCCATGTTAAATGAGTCCAACCTAACCAACAACTGAAGCGTTATAATGAAGATGGATTTTGTGAAAACTCAGAAGTGACCAGCATCCAGATCAACTTAGACATCAATGGTAACTCTACATAATTAAAAAAAAAAATGAATAAAATAAGAAAAAAAAAAAAAACTCCTGAAGTACGAGCTCGTGGGTTAAAAGACCGAGCAGAAGGGTGCTGTAGTTCTTTGTTTTGGCCACAGGTGGCAGCATCATTAGAAAACTCTGTGATGCTTCTTTAAGAAAGTATCTATACTCTTTGGAGTCTTTATATTTATCTGATCCAACTGATTTGATTTAAACTAATATGAGTCAGATTTGTAAAAAAAATTTTTTCCTTAGGTTCTACAAAATTAAGAACTACCAATCCTTATATAATCCATAAAACTGATCCCCAATTTTAGCAGGTTTTCTATACACCACCCTACAATAGATATGAAGGATGTCAACAAACAAGTGAAAACAAAATAGGTTAGTGTGTTGTTTGTTTGTCAGTATCAAATCAAACTTTATATTTCCTGCACAAAGCAACGCAAAGTGATTTACAAGGTAAAAACTGTTTAAAAACAAGCCATCACACAAAATTTATACATAGTTAAAAGGAGAACAAACACACACACCTTTCCCACTGTCTCTCACACACACACGCACGCACACAGACAAACACACACTCCAGCTTTTAAGGCTTGCAGCTCTAGCTGTAGCACAAGGAAACTCTGGAGGAAAATGATTTCCTGCTGTAAAACAGACCTTCATGTTAGTCTCAGACAGGTTTTAATGTTCTACATTTAGTTCCATCCGTGCTCCATTCGGCTCTGAGCAGCTTTCCTTTTATAGCTGTAGAGGCGCATGATACTTCCACCACCGTGTTTGACTGTTTGTTCGATGGTATCAAAGTAAAGGGTTTATATAAAGGCATACTTTCAGATTGGGGATTTGGAAAAATAAATGACTTCTTCTTCACAGGTAGGCGTTACTTTTGTGCTGATCTATACTGTGAAGGTTTGTGGTTGTAACTTGACAATGGCTTGAAGCATTAAGGAAGACTTCCTGTAGATGTGATGCTACATGCCAGGCCGCTCCCTGTGCTCCAAGTCAGACACGCAAAAAGGCAGACTAAAGGAGTGTGCTGGCCTTAAACCAAGAAGTAGATTTTTTTTTAAACAGAGTTGCTTTAAAAACACAAACCTCAGTCACTTCAAGTTCACCAACCAACCAATGTTTATTCTGACCTCTGATGCTCTCATCACATTTTTCTCTCTCACATCAAAGCATTCCTTTCCTCCTTCTCATCTTGCTTTAGAACTGTAGTTTTCCCTATCCATAATCCTTTGCCCCCACAAACAAAAAAAAATAAACAACATTTTAATTATGTCAAACACGCACCGACAGAAAAAAAAAACTCCTGCTCATTTCCCATTAAATCCTGACCTAATTCTCTCCCAGAAACAGGGATTAGGATAGTTCTCTTTTCCCCTGTGACCTAGCGGCCAATGGAAATGAACTATTTACTCACATAGAGCTCCAGTAAGATGGAGCACTCATGGCGCAGCAGCGCGGCGACATCGGCTGCTCGAGCCGCCATGGTTCTGTTCACATCCGAACCGCTCCTTCCTCTGGTCCGTATCTCTGCCATTGTTTTTATCCTCAACCAGGAGTCCTAAAAATACGCAAGCAACAGGTCAGGCTTTATTAAACAGCACCACGCGTTCTCATCTCAGTGACATCACATTCCATCTCGGTTCTGGTCCAATTAAAAACCTCCTCTCCTCTTCCGGTTATGGGCCAGCTGTCCCTGTTCCAGTTAGCCCGCCCCTTTCCCTTAACCTGATGCTACTGTGCAGGAATTCTGAGGGACACTGTATGGCCGTCCCCATTAACATTTCATTAAATTCATTTTTAATTTCAAAGTGCAAAAAAACTCCCCGGAAACAACATTATTACAAAACAATATTTCGGAAATGTCAAAGTGCGTTTTCCCCATTTAACAAAGTTAGCATTTTTTATCTACATTGTCACATTAGACCTCCTGATATTAAGGAGAAAGCTACGTTCTCCAGAACCAGAATACAAACTTTTATTTACTTCATTAAAACTTTTCTGTTTTCTTTGTATTTTCTCTGTAATCTTTCTGTGAAATGCCAGGACAAAACTAAATAGAAAGCTAACAAAAAATGTCTTTAGCACAATATATTGAATTTATTCTATTTTCCAAATGTATGTATTTACATGATGTTTGTATAATTTGGTTAAGAAAATTCCAGCTCTTGATTTAACATATAAAGCCATTAGTAGTTAGGCAAGAGCACATTAAAACCCTGAATGTTATTTTCAGTAATTATTTGCTTAAAATTTGAAATTAGGCCAAATTTACCAAAAGAGCATCAAAGACGTAGCATGGCTGTTGGTTAGCTGTGTATTTAGCCACAGGTCTTTTAATCTCATAAAGTCTGGCCTTTCTTGGACTTGTGTCATTTTCATCATCTGTCCTATCATCAGTACTTATATTGTTTTTATTAATTATTCTACATTTATGTCCTTACACAAAAAATAATCTTACTTAATAATAATCTTACATACCTAAATATATATCCTTATTTAATGAATTTAGAGTAAATAACATTAGACAAGGATTTCTTTTAAATACAATGTTATGTCTGGTATTACTATTTTCACACTTTATATCTTTAATTTTAGCTTTGAAAAGTAAAAATGTTAATTTAACTTAAAAAAATACAGGGCTGACCCAAAGTTTATTGCAGGCTTAAGCTGAATTTGAGTTGGGGTCCCGCTTTTCCTGTTAAGAACATCACCACTAACAGAGTTTAATACAGATTTATTTAGATCCCAGGGAAGGGAGCAAGTTTGATAGGCTGAGTTTAAAAGCAATCACACATGATAACTTATCATTAGCTACATTTGTGAACAATATGAGTTTAAGCAAAAAAGAAAGATTAAAATCCTATTGTAGCTATAAACCAACAATCAAACATTAAAATAATTATTCTTTGCACTTTTACAAAGCAGTAAGTTATTGTAATGTATTCATTTATAAGTTAAACTATTTTAAATTATCTATGTAAAAACCTCAAACCTGATTTAAATTTTATTCTAATTCTCAAATAAACATCTGTGGTGAAAGTAATACTAATGGGAGGCCCCTAATGGTTTGAAAACCCCAAGTAGTAGCTTAATTGCTTTTGGCCTGCTGGATTCTTTATCGTCTCTGAAATTGTTAAAGGACATGAGTTTTTGATGAGATTTTTTACAGCTGGCCAATCATGTTAGCAAGCCACTACTGTAGGAGGACTCCTTGAACTAATTCATGAGCAGCTCATCCGGTTAACTGGAAATGATGAAGATAGATAAATAGATAGATAGATAGATAGATAGATAGATAGATAGATAGATAGATAGATAGATAGATAGATAGATA
>JAUZNJ010037558.1:0-11412 GCA_034780135.1 Jordanella pulchra | reverse complement strand
GATAGATAGATAGATAGATAGATAGATAGATAGATAGATAGATAGATAGATAGATAGATAGATAGATAGATATCCACCACAGAAGTGAAAAGTAAATTTAGCATCAATATGTTTAAATACATTAGAAAAACCTCCAGGTTTCCATACAGTTTTTACTTTTTTATGTCTCTAGTATTTCATCTTTTCTTTTGTTTCCAAGAAAAATTAGATTAATGTCTTGCACAGGGAGACCTTGCCTCAAATTACATTTATCTCCACCAAACCTCTCTCAAACCTCTTGTGCCATCTCTGCCATCATAGCTTCATCTAATCCCAACACATTTCTCATCTACATTCCTTCCAAGAGAAAAAGTTTTATTGAACTCAGTCAGATTTATCTGTCTTTCCATTATTATGTGTGATACTATGCAAACCAGATGAGTGAGGTCAACTCTACATCATGAAACAGAAACAGTTTTGCATGTCTTGCTTATCTCTTTTGGTCTGTTTTGGGTGGGCCCATGGATTTAGCCAGAATAATTCCTAAGGAATGATTTATCTATTGCAAAGTCTTTGTTAAACGCTTGGCTGAGACTGATGACAACAGGGACATCTCTTAAAGTGCAAGTAAAATTCATTATTTGTACATCATACTAATCTTTTGGTACTTTATTTTTGTTATTACCCCTTACTTTGTTTTTTAAAACTTTGACCCAAGTGTTAGCTTAATTATTCCAAAACAAACCATGCGCTCAACACACAGGAAGCAATAAACAGCTCTCATCGCAAGCATCTTAAAGGAAATGGGAACGGTTGCACTTTTCTAATCTCTCCAAGAAATACGATTAGTTGCGAAACAAGATCAATTTTGACATTTTCAATCTTAATTTATGATTGTTCCGTGAAACAATGATTGATAGGTTTGGGCCCTGTGACAGAACAAAAATTAAAAAACTTCAAGTATCTTGTGTCAGGTTTCAAGTGTGCGTATGCACGTCTCTGTATGTGTATAAGCTTGACATTTTCATGATCATATTTCATTTGTTCCTAGCTGGGAAAGGCAAGGTTTGGCGTTTCATTCCACATGTTTCTTAAGAAATGAACTGCGAGGAAGAAACATCATCTCCTGTGTGTCTAGCCCATAATAGAGCAACACAGTACAGTGAATCACAATCACCTTTTGCAGTATACATTATTTTATTCCTACCATTAAAGGCTAGATTTAACACTAAAATTCACAGAGGGAGGAGTGTAGAGTCATTTTTGATGATACGTCATTTAATGATATTGACCCAAACTGGTCTGATAAATTACAGGTAGAGCTGGACAATATTTCAATATCAATATGGTTTAATTCAATATTGGTGGAATGACTTTTACACACATTTTAAGTATCTCAAAATACATCACAGTCTATAAAGATATCATTGGTCACTGACTGATGTTCCAGGTTTTCATTTAGTTTTATGTGTTTTTCTTTTTCAAAGCTAATATTTATTAAATGTTATATTGGAGGATTTTTATAAACAGTGCAAAATATTCACCATAAGTTTGTAGAGTCATCTGTTGTAGGCATTGTTGGCTGTCTTTCTAAGGGTTTTATTTTTCCTACATCGATATCAAAATTAAATTGTATCGACCAAAATTAAGGAATGTATCACTGAATTAATTTTGGACATATCATCCAGCCCTAATTACAGTAGTGATAAATAAGTCAAGACATTTACCTAAGATTTATGACCTTGTAAAGGCATCTACATATCTTCAATTTTCACATTCGATCACATTGCAACAACAATCATTTGTGCATATTATAGAGGTTTAATCTGACAGAGCAACACAAAGCAGTGTAAAACTGTGACGTTGAGGGAAAATGTAAAAACTTTAAGTGAGTCTAGCAGAGGATGGTACAATAATGAAACAACACTTGACTGGATGTTTTGTAGAATTTTTTTTTTTGGCTGAAAACAGCAGCCCTGCTCTGCTAGATTCATCGACTTTCCACAACTAGAGATAAATATTCTCCCATGTTTTTTTCAAATAGCTTACACCATTGATGTGTTGAAAAGTGTCTTTGATCTGTAGTTATTAGGTCTTTCCACTGTTTCTAAGTTGTATTCAGCTCTGAACCTTGACTGAACCACACCGTACCAACACATGAATATACTAAGGTCCATCAAAGCTATGTTTAGGGTCCTACTGGGGAGTGAACCGGCATCCTAGTCTCCAATCTTATACAGCCCTAACAGGCTCAATCCAACTTCAAATAAACTTTGATCAGTTTCTCTGTCCCTGATAACGAAAAACATTCATGTGGCATAATTTTGACATGGATAGTCATGGATAGTGCGTTAAGGATGAGCAATGTTATTTTTGTGCCAACCACAACATTCTTGCATATAGGGTGAGAGGAAATAAAAAAACTGTTTTGATCTCATCTTAAAAGAGTTTGTTTTTTATGTATTGAATTTGGCCTTCACATGGATTTTTGCAAACTGCTACCTAGATCTGATAGCTGACTTGACATGATATTTTTCTTTAATCTCCTTTTCTATTAAGACAATAAATCTGGAACATAAAGCTAATGTTTTGATCAGTTTAACAGATTTTCTAACCTGAGTAATTCTGGATATCTAAGGCTCAACCAAAGTTAAAATACTCCACTTGGCTGTTTATCTGGCTAATACTCCACTAGTTCAGCCTTTTAGGAGATTGGGAAAAAAATGCAATTCTTTGCAGGTTTAAAGTTTTATCATCCATGAAATTATGCTTTAAAACTCTTTGAAAACTTAACCCTGTTTTTAAAACAGCTTCAAATCTTCATCCCCAAACCTGTTAATATGTTGTTGTTTTCTTTTGTTTTGTTTTTTTTATGTTGTCTGACAAATGATGTCTTAAGGTGCATTCACACTGAACCAGTAACCTGCAAACCTTTCGCCAGTGTTGCCTGCTTTTGCTCAACTTATTGGTCTGGCCAGAGAAAGTATTTCCCACTGCAGGTGAATTTGTCATGGCAGATATTGATTTACAAAGTGGCTAGCAGTGTTTTTTTCTTTTTTTTTTTTAACTTTCGTAGGCCAAAAAAAGATGTTGACGTTCCTAGGTTCATGAGATTCCCAGAGACAGAACCAGTATGGGAAGTATCACCACCTCCTCATAAGGCTACGTCTGGATGTCGCTTTCGGCAGTACTTCCGCCTATCTGTGACCAAGTTCGGGGCCCTGCTGTCCTGCCTTGGGGGGCGAATCACACAGACAACTGAGGGTTAGGTGACACAGCATTCTGGAGTTCAGACAAGAGAAGTGTGAAATCAATACAACAACACCGCCAGAGAAAAAAACTGAACCGGTATCAGGCTGCCAACCATGTCACCATCCATAAATTAGGGGCCACAGATTGAGATTGAAAGATTCCTTCAAAGAATCTGTGCATTCGAGCAGTGAGAGAAGACAGAGGCTAGCCGCTGGTAGCTCAGGAACAGAGCAGAGAAGGGCAGCTGTAAAAAGGCCCGCCGTGGAAACAGCGTCTGCGTAGAGAGGCTACAGCTAGCTGGGGCTAGCTATAGAAGCTAACTGTGGAGGAACAGAGGAGCATATCACCAGATTGGATAAGTCGACTGGGAGGACTGAACACTTAAGGTGGGCTAGAAATTACAGCTGCCTGGGAGTAGAACAGTGCAACATCGGAGAAGCCCACTTGGAAAGGAGCGCTAGTAGAGGCGATGGCTGCCTGAAAGTAGCCTCCAGAGGCCAACTGCAAGATATAAAAGGAGTATCATGGTATCAGTAAAACTTTCTCTTGCAGATAGCGGCAAGCCAGGGAGAGACGCCATCAGCTGACCATCTGTGTAAGACAAAGAAGCAATCCTTTCAGGTCTAAATGAAAACAGCTTTTTTAAAAGCCACCTTATATCCTCCTAAGAACATTCCCATTTCATCATTTGACAACATTATTTTCTCTATCTCCCATTTTTATTAAAAAAAAAGCTTGTCTCCGCTGTGCTCCTTCACTGTAGGTCACAGGCACATCTAGTCCCTGCCTGGATTTTGCAATGTGAATCTAAAAAAAGATCAGATTTAAGATGCAACTTAATTTGCAGCCAGGGTAGCAATCAAATTTTGCCGAATTCATCAAAATATTGTGCCATTCACCTCCCTAAATTCGCCACCTTCACGTCGCTCAGCTTCACTTGACTTCATATTTTGCATGTTCTCTCTGCTAATGTGTGGGTTCTCTTTGGGTACTTTGGCTTTCTCTCACAGTTCAAAACATAACTGTTAGGTAAATTGGTATGTGTATCCATGTTGTATGTGTATGTGCTATCCTGCAATGTACTGGTGACATGTCCCGGGTGTATCCTGCCTTTTGGCCATAGACTGCTGGAGATCACAAGTCCTCTGTGATCCTGATGAATAAGCAGTACACCATGGATGAGTTCAACATCTACATTACATAAAAAAAAATCTTGTGGGTTTGCATGAGTTGTTTTGAAAATTAAAGCTATAAAAAATGCATGCATTTAATTACCTTGCACATCTGCATGCATCAGTTTAGCAGACAGTTATCAAAAAAGAGAGATAGCGCTGAGAATGAAATTTCATCAGATGGAAAGCCAAAAAAAATTAAAGAGGCCCAGCTGGAGGTTTAATCTATTAAATATCCTCAGAAAAAAAACAAAACGAAACAAAAGACCAGATGTTACCATCTAACCCAGAGTTGTAAGAGAGGAGGGTGTGATTTTTTTTTCTCTGACCTCCTCATTCTCCTGGTCAAAGATCTGCAGCACAGATGGTTTAGCGTTTCCATAAGCCCCATCACTCCTCTTTATCTTTACAAACACTCTCCTTCTTATAAACTATCCACATCTACTAGAAATCAACTCGTGTATATTTTTCAACCATTATCTTTTTTTATGCTCATCAGCTGTCCTCCTCTTCTGTTGCCAAGTTAACAGTGATACATTCCAAGTTTTACCTTTTCTCTCCCTTCCATGCAACCAATCTCTAAAATTGTCCTGCATTGTCTTTCATTTCATGGCGGATCCCCTTCCACCATCATTGCTCTGTTTATTTAGATTTCAATTTTTTTCCGCATCTTGTGCTCCACATCATACTTACACAGTCCGAAATTAGCTTTCAGAGCTCGTGTGCATATGTCAATGCATTTAGAAAACTGTGTTTGTGTTTCCACATTCATCCGTTTACACCACAAAACATTTGTTTTGTTAAACAAATATCACACAGCCCCTGTGTACTAGACTTAAGGCAGAGTAGGTAGACCAACCGTCCTTTCTTTTCTTCCTTTCCTCCAGTCTGGTCTGTGTTACGCTCTGAGCCGAAGCTGACAGGGTAATCCCACACAAGAACACCATTTCACGGCAAATCAGCAAGAGAAATGTTCGATTTCATGCAAGTGTAGTCAGCCGACAGGAAAACAGACAGACAGAGAGAGACTATAATGTTAAATTTTCAGGCACAAAAGAGGCACAGATTCTAAATGGTAAGTGCATGTGTGTATAAGAGTGTTTGATTAAAGGTTTATAAAGACTAAAATCCCAACAGTATTGATGGTGATAATTTAAAAGCCCTACGAACTTATTTCTAAGGGAAAATTTTGGACTTAAAATCTGCTTTCTTTGTTCTTTTTTACTCTTAATGTATTCATAGACATTAACTGAACTGTGTGAAATCAAACTCAATTTGATTAATTGAAACAATTGATTGAATTTAATCTAATCAAGATAGGTTTTGTAAAGGTTAATATATTTGCTTGACTTTACTACTTTAATCCACCATGCCTACATGTTTGAAAGCAGAAATTGTAAAATGTTTTGCCATCACATATGCACTTTATTACCATAATCAGCTGTTAATGAAAGTAAAATCAAATCATCAACCTTGCTGAAGTATGGACTTGGGAGAAATGAATCATGTTTATGAGCCACCCATGACTAGGTCTGCCGGCATCATCAAAGCAAATATTTAAAGCTGGTGGGAGGAAAGCTAGAGAAAACACAAACTGACTAGAGGGTTTAAGCATGTTTCAGTTTGACAGACATAGAAAATAGAGACAGAGGGGAAATATATTTGACAATGTTGAATAGGGAGAGTAGAGTAAAAGACACAAAGACCAACACTGAGACAGGGCAAAACAGACAAACTGAAAATCTCACAGACACACCAAGAAGGTGGGAGTAAAAAGGGAATGAGAGCAGAGATGGGAGAAGTGAGGTAACTTTTTTTTGTTGCCAATGGTTTTGAAGATTGGGAGGGAGCGTCTGTACAGCATGTGATAAAGGGGATGCAGAGATGCCGGGCCTAGATTAGTAGACCTTCCTCTAGCATGCCTTGATTAAAAGCGGAGCTGGCTATCACATCAGAGGCTGGGCATTTAACTGCCCTCGTAAGACTCTCATTATTTCATAAATCTGCAGTTTAGGCAGTCAGCTCTATTGACTTGAGTCCCAGCCGGGACTTAGAGTATGTTTTTACAGTCTTTTTAATTTATTTACAGCCTTGAAATATATGTGTGTACAGCTGTGTGTATGAGTGCCTAGATGTTAGAGCAAGAAGTAAAAGAGAAAAACAAAGATAAAGAAGGTGAGGGAATCACATTTAACTATATCCACTTAAGCCTTGAATGGTACCCAGGGTGCTGGCAACCAGGTTCAAATAAAAGGCCAGACGCATACCATGGGTAGGTGGTCAGTCCATGAAAAGAAAGTGCAATTTAGAATTGGAATTTAACTAAACAAAATGAACAAGCCTGTTTTGGATGAGAGGAGGAAGCTAAAGTACTAAACTAAAAAAAGTTGTATCTCCTACAAAAATACAGTGTGAATGCTTGTACACTAAACTGTATGCTGAAAATGGCAAAACAAACAAAAATTAAAAGCAGAAACTGCTTAAATTGTATGAAATTAAATATTAAAAAATGGCTAATATCGTACCAGAAAAGTAGCAGAAACAAGCTGAAGCCAACAGCAAAAACATGGCTCAAATGTTATGAAATAGCAGAAAACATAAAAGTTTAATTCATGTCCTAAAAGAGAGCAGAATAAAGGTAAATTCAACAATTTAAACCCTGCTGAGATATAATAAATGAGCAAAAGCAGCAGAAAATTAGTATGGCGAAATTGGATTGTTATCTGCTTGAAAAGAATGAGTAAGTTAAAGACGGGGAGTAAAATGTTGAAGAACATGATATTGAATGAGAAGCGAACTGTTAAATTGGAGAAATGTCAAGAATCAGCGTAACAGTTGGAAATAAATGCAAATGTCAGTTGATGAATAAATAGAAAATAGTGTAATCTAAAGTAGTTTACAAGGCTTACAAGGAAGACCACAAGAAGCAGAGAAAAGGGAGAGAGAAAGAGGCTAATACAAAACATCTGATACAACAATAAGCTAAAGATACTTTAAAGCTACTAGTGATTTGAAATAATTGTTAAAATATAGAAAATTGAACAGACTTTAAAAATACTAGGACTAAAGAATCTTAGGGGAGCATAAAAAAGGATAAACATGGAGAAAATGATAAACTACTGCTCAAACATTTTTTGAAACGTAACATTAAGAGATTGCGAAAAAAAAAGCAAGAACGAACTTTCAGTAGATAAGCTGAAGACAAAAACAAACTACATAAGAAGCTTCAATAAAGTGTTTAAAGGTTTAAGAAATGTAAAATATGGGCAGAAACTTAAAATAGCAAGATAGGACTGCCTTCAGAAAATCATCATAATGTTTTTATGAATATATGAAAATTGTTGCAGATCACAAACTGGATTGAAAGGTTCTCATATAGGTATAGGAAAATACAATCCAAGTCTAAAGAGTGTCATGGACTAACCCAAATTGCTATTGAAACTCAGTGACACTCAGCTCTGTAGCTTCAGCTGCAAATTTGAAGAATGTGTAAAACACTGTGTTAAACTATAATTAATAAATCGAAATGTATAATAGATACAGAATTGACTTTAAGATGCCATGAATAAGCAGATTTTGATGAACAATTATGCAAACTTTGATGTTTCAGCAATGCATTCTATGGCCATGGTAATGATGTAAAAATTGGATTTGTTCTTGAAAGATTTAAGTCTGGGGCTTTTACATCGAAAGAGTTTTAATGCAGCCGAATAACCAAGCTGCACAGCAAAACCATGAATGATACTGAAAAAATATCCTTCAGTATGAGCACTAGGAAGGACTGAGGATGATTTGTGCCAAATGTCATATCTGTACCTCAATTGGTTTAGGAGAGATGGTGATTCAAAAACCTGTGTTGTTTAGGATCTTAAGGCCCCTCAATGTTTGTAAATAAGGCCTCCAGCAGTAGTTCCTTTTTGTCTCCCCTTAGTCAGTGATTTACTGAATAGAGGATGTTGTCCCACACAAACAGTCCTAACTCTGGCATAATAAGCTGTCTCGATGTCATTATTGCATCTTTTAATTCAAGACAGACAGGGTAATAATGTGTTTTGGCCTTTTTATGTGTGAAATATTTTTAGAAAGGCACAGGACTGTGTGAGAAGAGGAAACTAGAAAAAAGCAAAATATGAAAATGGGCAAAACTTTGTGTTGAACAATGATCAATAAATCAAAAACTATAATAGATACCAAAGTAATTATTAGATCATAGGAATCAGCAGGCTTTGATGAACAAATATGCCAACTTTCATATTTCTACAAAATATTATGTGGCCATGGTGATGATTTAAAATGTGGTTTGTTATGAAAGATTTCCTTCTGGGGCTTTTTTGGCACAACACAGTTTTCATGCCCCCCGAACAACCAAACTGATTAGCTAAACCATAAGTTATATTGCAAAAAAATCCTTCTATTTGAGTGCTAGAAAGGTCCTAAGATGGTCTGTACCAAGTTTCATGTTTGTACATAAACTGGTTTAGGAGAGGCAGCGATTCAAGAATGTTTCATGTAGGATTTTCAGCTGGGATTTTTGAAAACTCTCCCTTTGGATTTCTATGGAGGAAGTGTGAACTTCTTGGTGGTCTGGGCTAAATTGCTGGAAAACTGTAAATACCACACCATGCAGAAAAAGCGGAATAATTTAAAAAAAGTAAAAGAAGCAGAAATACCCAAAGATATATCCATCATGTCCTGAATGAGCTGCATATTGTGAAATTTGAATGATTGAAATAACACAAAGTATGCAGAAGTAATTAATGTTAAAAGTGTACGGAAGCAACCAGAAAAAGAAGAGGATCTCAATAGTCACACAATAAAAAGACAAAGATAAACATGGAGGGCATGTAAAATACATACAGGGACTGCAAATCAGAAACTTCTGAGATGTGATGGCACTAAAAAAATTCTAAATCTGTCTCAAGCCGTCCTGCATAAATACTTAAAAAAATATATATTTCGCTTCAGTAGGTGCTTTCACATCTTGTAACTCTCCGGGGCATATATTTTTACCCTTGAACCCTGAAACTGGACTTATAGGACTTATTCTATAAATGTGTCCAGGACTAGATTGGAAGGAGACTATCTGTGAACAGTGTTATATTCAGACAATATTTTCCATTAGATTTAGGTCTGGCCTTTGACTGGGTCATTTAAACTTATTAAAATAATTTGATCTAATCTATTAAACTGTAGATCTTTTTGTATGTTCAAAGTTTATAGAAGTAGTATTCCTTTATCACTTGTGTGTTAAAAAAAATTATTAACCGGAATGAAATCTAGAGCTGATTTTCCACCAAATTTAAAGTTAAGTGGACTCCCCCTTCACTTGCATCTTTGTGCACCATCAGATGAAAGCTGTAAAGTGACAATTCTTGCAAAGTGCCACCACATCTGGTGTGCACATGCAATTATTCTTTGATGAAATCGTGACACATATTTCATTTATCCAAGTCATATTCCTGGCCTCTTCTTTATCCTGCATAATCTGTGTAATCAGATACCCTCTCCAGACAGAACAGACTGTCTGCTGACGTATTGTCTACCGAAATTAAAGACTGAATCACCATAAATACATATACTGATGTAAAATTAACCCTATTGATAATGTCAACACATCTCTAAGTGACACTAACTACAATTTATTTCCTCAGCTTTGCAGAGATCCCTACAGCCTTAAGTTAGGGCTGCTGATAACTTTTTTGCGTTTACAAAAAAAATTTTTTCCTAGAAAAACAAAATTGTTTTTATTAGCCTTTACAGAAATGTCCTTAATCACCCTTTCAACCACCCAAACTTTAAAAAAAGTGCTTAGTATAAAGAAATGCAGTATTATTACCTATATAATTTCTGGTTCTAATAGGTTTAGCACCCATATCCTCAATAAGGAAAAATTCAAAGGTTTGAACCACAGCTCAGCATAAGCTTCTGACAGAGATGATCAACCTGTAGGAAAGACCTATAATTACATGTTTGAAATTGTATGTGTAGATACAATAAATCAGAGCTGTATCTGAATATTTCCAACTAAGTTTTTCCCTCACTCACTTCTGGTGTGACTATAAAGCACAGAGCTCGTGGTGCTGATGGGGTTTGTGGTCAACATGACCAACAGATCACAGAATGGGGCTTTAAGTGGGTCGCAAATCATCAAAGAGGCCACGCCAATTGAGAGGAATGCCGAAGTAGACAGAGGGAGAACAAGATAAATAGGATTACAACCACTGCAGTTTGGCAAGCGGTAAATACGTAAACCTGTGAAACAAATAAAATTCTTACAGTGGAAGTAGAGCAGATTACAACAATGTCCCAAGCTTTCAGCAACATATATACCATAGCATGTTTAGATACTCAAATCATATTCTATTTTGGTAAAGGTCCTTGCAGTACTTTCAACATAGGCTTTCTGGTGTAGTTGACAGATTTCTAAACTTAGACTTACAGAAACAGCTATCAGGGATAACATGCACTATGATCAATGAATAGGCAAGCTTGTTTTTTCTATCCAAATGTAAAAAGCAGCAGTCATTAGTAAATTTCAGCTATATCACCACTGTTAAACTGCTGTTCCTTGTTATAGGCATCTATCACCGGATCACGTCAACTGTTCTGGCAACTGTAAGTCACACCTCTGATCTTAAACAGACTCAGGCTTAATGGCGACTGTTTTTCTTTTTTTATAGTTTAAGGAATAAAGATATTGAAGTTTTCAAGTATTTAATGCATAAAACTAAATCTAAACGTTGCCTTAAACCATAAAGGTCATTTTAATTAAGGTGTCTACTTAAGAATGTGGCATAAAGGCCTTGTTTTCTTTTTGCTGTTTATTATATTCTGCTTGAACCTAGGTCACCATAAAAAAATGGATTTTATGGAGAGATCTGTGTGTAGTAACAACTGTAAAAGATGACTGCCCATTGGTATCTGTAGAAAACAACCTAATATGTGCTTAAGTACAGATCAAATCTACCGCTGTACATATGTACCACTATATTCCCAAAAAAGGGAATAA
>JAUZNJ010037557.1:0-11412 GCA_034780135.1 Jordanella pulchra | reverse complement strand
AGACACAGTCTCACCAAAAGGCTCGAATGATAATCTGGCACTGATCCAAGATCTGGAGTAGGTTGATATAGGGAGGTGAACAGGTGCAACTGATGAGTGAGGCGGAGACGGCAGGTGGGAGAAATTAGACCATCAGTGCAGAGTCGTGACAAAAAATATCCTAATTTTAAACTAACTAGTCCTCAATTTATTGATGAAATCAGAAAAATGGTTCTCAATTGAATGCCAAGACAGGAGAAGACACACACACACATATGATGGAGAGCAGGGACTCGTAGTTGTCAGGTTAGTCAATCAATTGAACATATGGGGACATTTATGGAACAGGTGTTGACCAAAGCATTGTATATATTTGTTAAACAATACAATGCAACACAATAAAAATGGAAAAAGAGGTCAAAACAAATCTAACTAGAAAAGCACTCAGAGCGTGCAGCCCTCCAACAAGTGGCTAATTTCCCCAACATATTGAGACTTCCACCTTAATTCAACTTGAATTCACAGAATCTTTCAAAAAAATCCTGGATTATCATCAAGATTTTATGGATTGTTCCTTGGACTGAGGTGAACCTTTGATAAAAATTTCCCTAAAATCCACTCATAAAGTTTAAAGTTATCCTGAACACAGACATGCAAACCCACACACAAACGCTCCTAAAAACATTACCTCCTTGACGGAGGTAAACTTCAAAGCAGCAACTACCAGATGAGGAGAAGTCTGTGCAACATAAGAGACCAGTAGAAAACAATTTTCAAATATCTGTGGTACACTTTAACAAAGTTAGAGTTGTAGAATATTGAAGATGAGTTTCTTCATGCATGCTGTGAGTTTGATGGCACTACAACATGCTCAAGATCATCGGTGTGCAGCAGCTGTATGTGAGTGTAAAGCATTTAATTGATGTTTAATCCTTTAAATATAAAAAAAAATTGTCATACTGAACTTTAAGTGAACTTAGCTACCATATTCAGAGGTTAAAAAAAAATACTGCCGAATATTGATTAAGCCAATGTGTGAACAGGTAAGGTAATATAGAGAAATTGTGGTGCAAAAGCTGCTTTCTTTAGGTTTTTTCTTTCTGTATATGTTGTTTTACAGAAAATTCTAGTGTTTCAAGACATTAATAAAGAACATTGACTGTAGCTAATGAAATAGCTTATACTTTTTTCAGGAGCCCATAAATGATTATTGATTACATGTAACTCTGATCCGAAAGCTGCAATCTTATCTAATCCTATTTATATGTAATGCTTTGTCATTCACTGTAACTTTTTATTATATGAGCATTTAAATTAAGTCTTTTGATTTGATTTGTTTTGGACAGGGATGTGTACATACATCTGTCATGCTTTTCATTTTGATTGTCCTTTTATGTTTAAGTGTTGTTTAAATACACATATAACAAATACATTGCAGGTAGATTGCCAACCTTTTAATATCAGATACATTGTTTCAATAAAAAAAAATCAGTTTTGCAGTCATTTACTTACATCATCAAAAGTGAGCTAAATATCACAACACTAAATATACTGAATTTAAGTAAATTCAAAACTCCTAAAAACATTCATTCTATTAAATGCTATTATTGTACTTTATCCATTGGGAGAATTGTTGCACTTGAACATTACAAAGGTGCACAGAGGTGACTTTGACAGAGACATCTCAAAGGTTTGGAAGAAGAGAGGCTGCAGAGACAGAGACGTCAGCTGTAGATTTACACGCCTCCACTGGCTCACTGCGCATCATTAAAGCCAGAAAGGCTGCTTGCAGTGGCTTCATCTCTGTCCTAGCCCACACAGGCTACATCAGGACCTTACAGATTGATTTATCCCAGCTGTCTTGCTGAACCGCTTTTCCCGCCAAGAGAGGAATGGGGCTGACGAGATTTACGTTTGTATATTAGATGAAATTCATTTCAGAAAGAGCACATGCTCACTGTGACTGAAAAAGAGCATTTTTTACCATGTTGCCTTTCTTTCCCCTTCCAGTTCTCCTGTCAGACATTGGTATTATTACAAAGCTGGATATAGTGATGGACATTCATATACAAAGTCTCTCTAAAGAAAGCCTCCATAGAGAATTATCTCTTATTTCTTGAGTTATATCATCAGCAGTAGTTTATTTTAATCAGTTAAGCTTATAAATTTTTTGATGTTCACATTAATCATTGGGTAAATGTAATCTTAGATTATATAGAAATGAAAAAAACATAATCCTCAAACTAAGAACCATATGTCCATTTTTCAAGAAAACTAGAATCCTTTCATATCCTTTCTTATTTCAACCATAAGTTTTAAACCCTGTATATTCCAAAAAACAGCTCATTTATATGCTATTTTTCTTTTTCTTCTTCATCCCTTAGCCACAGGTACAGCTCCTAACACATACATGTGCCATAACTACATTTGTGTGGTTGTAATTAATATCTCTAATTACAACTACAAGTCACATGTAGCAAATAATATAGTCATCTGCTTACTTGTAACTCTTATCTGTTTGCCTCCCCTGTCTTTGTACATCACTTGTCCTCTGTGTTTTTTTTTTTTGGTTTTTTTTGCTGACAGCCTTTGTTTTTGTTTTTTCAAGTTTATTAAAACACAACTTATGTTGTTTCAGAGCTGCACATCCACCTACATGTAATGTTTGAAAATCCCCCAGAAGTGGTGTGCTCAAATGACTGTGAAACAAGCAGGGCAGTTGACAGCTGGGCATGGTCTTGGCTCGGACAGATTCACACACAGCAACACAAACATGGTGAGCAAAGCAATCCTTGTGATAAATGTTTAGCTAAGGAGCAGTCAGATCTCTTTCCCCCATCTTCACGAAAAGGGAAAATGAGAGGGCTTTCATTTATTGTGACCCAACGACAAAACATAAATGCCAAATAATGATCAAATAATTATTTTATAATTGAGAGATGAGGCACAAAATAGGGATTTGTACAAATGTGCAATAAATTGTGTAAATTATACCTATGCCATGTAAACTGCAATGTGGCATGTATTTGTATGGTTTATTAGAAAATAAAAGGTGATTTAGTGGTAATCAGTCCTTTTGAAAAGTACAGTATACTGAGCATTACTGCCTTTCCAGCCAATCAGCAGCAGATTTGGCCTCCTTCACACAGGTTTGGGCATTTCCTCTTTTATGCTTCTTCAGAAGGATAACCACAAGGCTGCTGTTTCTACATTAATTACCAAGATCCACAATACAGCTGACAAGTGACTTTTCTCTCCTTACTGCTTGTGACATTCTGTATTCATGGTGGATAACACTGCTCTCAGTGAAGTGTCCCATGAACCCTTTTCTGTCTTTTCAGCGTCATTTTTGCATCCCTCATTTTCACTTTATCAGTTCAAAGTAAAAATTGGGGCTTACTGGTTTGCTGGTAAATTGAAATTCACTGATGCATTTACATGACATTTAGCAACAGCTGCATAATGCAAGAATAATAAAACATGTGTCAAATTGAAAAGCATTGCTCCCTGCTTTGTGCTATCTCACCATTAAACCTGTGTGCAAAAGTAATAAAATATTTTACATGTATTGACTTTGTATGTGTAATCGTATGCTTTGTTGAATTGTGTGTAGGTGGATAGGTGTTCTTATTTCATATATTACATTCATTTTTACACAATCTGTGAAATGCTGTTAAATAAAATAGTTAAACTGTTTTGGTTTAGCTAAGGTAGGTCCTTACAAATGATGTCACTAAGCTCCATATCTATCACTGCAAGTTTCTATAACATTTATAATTTCATCATGACAAGTTGTGACCTAAGATGTTTACAACTAGCTATGAAAAATTTAATAATTTCTTGCTTAATCAGAGCAGATTAAAATTAAAAAAATTTTAATCCTTCTGTCCGTCCATCCATCCATTATTACAAAGTCGGGATTTGCGATATTTTACTCTAAAACAGGACTTTATAACAAAAATGTTTTTAAATGTGTAGTAATACTCAGCAACACCATACAAAACATGTTAAGCGGTTCACAGTGCAGAGAGTGTCCAGGTACAGGCTGTATGGAGGTGGGATTCCCTCTCCTCATCTCTCTTTTTATACACATATAAACTCATGCTGGTGGCTTTTTTTCTAGAAAAATGTAAAAAATAAAGTTTGACCTAGTTGGTTACGTACTCTTAGATTCGTGGACATAAAGCACAAGAAGAGGACATGTCATAGCATGTTTTTACTGCCTAAAATATAGAGCAGTGAAATTGTAATATGCAGAGTCCTTTCCTTTATATTCCTTTTTACTTCAGGAAGCATGTCATGTTAAATCTGTTGCTCTGTACTCTTATTTTATGTGATTTACTTTCTTTATGAAGCGGACTACAGACACCTGGGGTTTGTTTAAAAACTAAAGTTACTGTCTTTCCAGGTATCCTTTTTACCAGTCCATAAAAGATACATGAATAATTAATACATTTTTTTCATTGTTCTTGTTTAAAGAGTGTTATTATTTCTGTGATCCATCCACTGTCAATAGTAGCTTACTTTGAAGGACAAAGGGAGACTGGTGCCTATTTTATGGGTTTATTAGGTGAGAGGTAGATACATGCTGTAGAATTCACCATTCACATCACAAGGCAACAAAGACACAGACAGTTTAAACTAACAGTCATGGAGTTGGATTGAAGGGCAAGCCTGAGTACTTGATTATCTTGTTGATCATCCTGTTCTTAAGTCCTGATGTTGTTGTGTTTTTGATTTATATTTCATAAATTAAAATTGGACACCAAAACCACATTCACAATTACATAGGTCTGTTCTTTTTAAGTAGAGGACATCTACCACTTTTCCTGAATTAAAAATAGCTTAAAAAATACAAAGATAACAAACCACAGGTTGGTCAGTGCAAATGTTCTATATTACATTAACTGTTTTAATAGACAGTGATGAACCCCCAATAAGATCCAAATAAGAAATAAATTACGTCACATTACATTCAGTTTTTCTGTCTTAATTTTTTTACAGTTGCTTAAAATTTTAACTTAAGCAACCAGACCCATCATCATTTCAGATTCATTTGGACATGAGTCATATATCTAGGTACAGAGAGGGAAAACATGTGGCTGTGATTTTTCTTCACCATTACAGACAGGAGCAGCACCTATATGTTACAGCTGATAATCAGCTGAAATGTTAGGACGTTGGTTAATGAGAGTCTAAATTAATTTCCGCATCAAATATATTTTTGTGAAGCTGTCCTAATTTTGTTGACTGACTCCTACATTGTATTAAGTTTATGTTTGCACCTATATATCAGATTTTTTTATTTCCTAAATTAACCTTACTGTGGAGAACATAAGCGTGAATGAGGGGATCCAGGTGTTTGGTGTGTGTGTCTGTGTGTGCTTATATGTGTTTGTGCTTGCATCTGTATGAGCAGAAGCCCTGTTCACTGCAACTGGCTCACTGCTGTATGCTACTCTACACTGAGGCACTTGGACAGACCCCTTCAGCATTAATTACTGCGGCCATTAATCAGCCCAGCACAGATAGATGTGTAATCCCTCTATAATGCAGTTTTCTGGATGGGGCCACCAGTGTTAATTGGATTTGATTGGATACTGGTATGATGCTGCACACAGAACATCTTAAGGTAATAATTAGAAGATAGATCAATTGGTCCTTTGTGACATTGATTCTGTGATGTCGTCCGCACCGCAGTACCAAGGACTGTTTAAATGAGGAGAATAATTTTGCCCTTAACTCTGTAGGAGAGCTATTAAACATCTTATGATAATAAAATACAATTAATTAAGTTGTCTTTGTCGCAGATTTTACCAAATACAAATAAATCACCAGCAGTGGGTAGCTTTAGAGAAATGATTGTACATGTAACTTTTTATGTTTCTGTAAGTATTTGTCCATTAATGTTACATGCAGTTAAACATCTGTCACTAATAGTGGTCTTTTTACGCAACACCATAGGTATGATATTCATCTCCATTTTTGTTAGTAGTTCTTATAATAATAATAATAATTATTATTATTATAATTATTATTATTATTATAATTATTAATTATATGTGTATAAGTATAATAGGTAAAATAAAAAGCTTATAGAAATAGTCAGTTGTTAAAATTGAAGGAGATTCAACATTGAATACTCAACTTGTTTTTAAACTGAGTTCTTTAGGGTTCTAAATTTTTAATAAGAGGTTTGAATTTTTAGCAAATTTAAAGCTACATTTTGTATTTGTCCAAATTCTAGAAAAATGGTTCGCTATCTGATGCCAAGACAGGAGCACGCAGACGATGGAGAACTGATACAAAGTGTCTCCTGTACACAAGAGTTTTTGCCAGCTCATCTGGACCTGTGTGTTATTTCTTATATTTAACAATACTAGTAATGAACATATTGGGTACAGTAGCCTGTCAAATCCTTTTAGATCAATTTTGGGAGCTTTGTTTTTACAGCACTTCCCCTCTAGTATGAAAACAAACAAAATAAAAGAGCAACACTTCAAAAGTCAGAAAAAGGTAGTAGATGAAACCGTGTGTAAGCACTGTCTAATTATCTGTTCAGAACTAAAAGTTTCTTACTAGCCTCTAGGATCTAGCTAATCCGTAGAATTGTTTGGCCATCTGGACAACAGCAAATTTTAAGATGCTCGGCTAAAATAAAGTCACTCATTTAATTCTGTTTCATGTGTGAGGTATGGAGAAAACAGCAGTTAACATGTTTTACTTAAATCTGGGGTCTTTGCAAGCCCTTTAGCAGGCAGTAATTCAGTATATTTTTTTTATTATCTGCTTTATTGATATCAAAGACAGGTACTTAAGTTTAAAGTTTAAGCTTCAGTCTGATGCAATACACATAAACAAAGACTTCAAGCAATCAAGAACAGAAGCAAACTGCTACAGGTGACAACTGAGCAGAGTTCAATTACCCCCCATATGCCCATTTAAACTTTTCAACCTTCTGCCACATATCATGCTTCAAACATAAAAAAAACAAAATAAAAAAAAATAGTGGTCTGGGGACCTATTTGGGGAATACCTTACCTTTTGTCCAGTGTAGCAACCGTCAACCTGCTGTTTGCTTATATGCTGCCATGGCAATCTAGAAGATGCCGAGTCGCTGTTCTCCCATAGTCATGAAGCTTTTATTTTGAAACGCATAAGAAGGAAACAAACTCCATATTGTGTGGTGTTTACTGATGCTTTTACTTAAAAACGTATTTTTGTATGTTCTGTAGTTTTCACGGTGCTCTGTGGCTTTTAGGCGGAATAAAGAAACTGGATATCAGTGTGAAGTGGGGATTCGAGAGACCATTGTAGTTACAGTGAAAATGTGACCAAAATCTGCCCAAAGGAAACTCCTGCTGTCATCAGCATCTTCATCATCTTGTGATCACCAGGCTTCAATAGGTGCTGCTTACTCTCCTGCATGCATCAGGTTTAAGAGTGCAGGTTATCCCCAGTAATCATCAGGCATCAGAGGGCAGTACAAGCTCAATTCTGGCGATAATCATTCTGTTTTAGCTCACATTACTGCTAAAGAATTTTTCATTGTGCTACAGGTTTAAATAGAGAGCAAAGTCAAAGGGAGTATACTAAAACAAGAGCTCTCGCCATTAGCAAGAGTGAAAACAGCATCCTGTAAAGACAGCGTGCATTTCAGTGACCGGGGACAATTCATAACTCATGGACTGTGTTTGAAAAAAAAAAAACAAACACACAGCATTTCAGGTATTGTTGTAAATTAATCGCCTTACCACTGAACTTGGTGTCATTCAGATAAATTGTTTATTATTAATTTAAAGTTTCTTCAAGGTACCAAAAGCAAAAGTTTTTTTTTTTTGCTTGTCTAAGATGTTTGTTGTTCTAATGTTTGCTTTTTTAAATAATATTCTACATTTCTGAAGGTGTTGATTCTTAGGAGAGCTAAACCATGTGAGATCACTGCAATATATCCAATGTAGATAATCAAACTGAAAAGCAAAATGTGAAATTCAAGGCTGCCCGAATAAAAATAAGATAACAGGTTCTGCCAGTTAAGATATTGCTGAAACATGTAAGAATTTTTCAAATGACTTCAATCCAGCAGTGTCAAATACAGATAACACTAGAAAATCCACTTATGAAAGACAACTTACACCAAAAAATGCAAGAACTAAAAGAGAAACAACAAAAAGAAAGACAGTTCCAGTTAACTTATGACAAGTGGAAAACTCAAGCAAATGAAGCACAGAAAAGGTAAAAAGTTGGGTGCTCAGAAAAGGAATTATTTGACCTGATGGATTTAATGGAAGGGCTTAAACCTGAGTTAAAGGAGCAATGTAACAAAATACAACTTCAGGCAACTCCACATCAAGAAATTTGCAGAAAAACTGATGCATGCTCAGCTATAAATACAAACTTATTGGGGTTGATAAAAATGCTTGTTATAGAAGTAAAGGAGTTTGATATTTAAGCAGAAAATGCTAGGTTACACATGCTGCTTAATTGCGTCTATGCTAAATCTGTGTATGGGTCCACAGAAGCAAGGTGTGCAGTAGATGGTTGACAAGAAAGGATAAAGACTCTTATTAGCAGGCTTGGGAAAAGCTGAACACCAGATATGGATATTGCACTATAGTGCAGAGCCTTTAGAGAGAAGTTCAACAAGTAGACCAAAATTGGCAACAAGGAATACGTTTGAGAGAGTTCAGTGACTTTCTGCCTTATATTCATGGTCTCCAAGTACTGAATGACTGCAAAGAAAACCAGAAAATGCAAAGCTTCCAGATTGGGTAACATGTAGGTGGAACCGATATGTTACAACGCAGCTGGATCAAGCTAAGGATTACTCTAGCTTTAAAGAGTTTTCTTCATTCATCTCAAAGGAAGCACGTAAAGCTTGCAATCCAGTGTCTGCCCTGCATGCCTTGAAGAACTCAAAGGAAAAGTAATTTAGAAAAATTAAATGTCCAAAGGCCAACAACTCTACCACTACCATGAAACACTGATTCATCAGTACAGTGAGTAAACAAAATTATGTAACAGAAATCAAACAAGACTCATACAAACAAGATAGGTCAAGCATACTAATGCAGTAGACGAGCTGTGTCAAATGCATGTGCTGCAGAGAAAGTGACTCCATACACAAGTGTAAAAAAATGTCTGAAAATACAAGACAGTTTGTTAAGGAAAATAAGCTGTGCTTTGCATTTCTGGGGAGAGGTCATAATTACCAAAACTGCAAGAACAAAGCCGTGTGTGGTTTATGAAAAGAAAGACATCCCAAACTCTTAAATGAGGACCACTCTCCAGCAAAGATACGATGTCCTCAGAGGACCCTGCATGTTGAGGGAAACATGCCTTCACTATCAAGCTGCATGAGTGGAGTAAAGGAGAAAGCACTTCCAGGATTATTCCGGTATGGATCTCTGCAAATAACTACTGATTCTGAACTCCTGGTCTATAGACAAACAAAGCAGCAAGATACATACCTGTACACTGGAGAGACCAAGCAACCACTGCATAAGCTCATGGCTCAACACAGGAGGGCAAACTCCTCAGGACAGGACTCCTGTCCATCTATACCTGAGGGACACTCGTTTGAGGACAACAACGTCCAGATTCTAGCCCAGGAAGACAGATGGTTTGAGAGGGGGGTCAAAGAAACCATCTTTGTTAACCTGAAAAAAATCATCCCTTAACAGAGGAGGTGGCCTGAGACATAACTTGTCACCCACATGCAAAATGCTTTTAGGAATCTTAGCCAAAAGATCCACCTCCCACCTACCCTCACTTGAGTTACATTTTAAAAAGGCATGTGACCAAAACCACTCTGACGAGGGAGTTTATGACCCATCAGAACCACCCTGACAACCATCAACCCCAAAGGTGACCTCTACTAGCCATTATGTGGGAGGGATCAGAGTCAACTTTTGTTTCTGTTTTTGGTCAGTCCTACAATATACAGTATTTGTCTCTGTTTTCTCCTCCATCAGTTAGAATTGAGGAAGCCTCTTGGATGAGAGGTGAAAGATCTTGTAGAAAACTTCACATCCAGTTGCCTAAACTGAACTTTCCAAGCGTGACCATGACCTGGATGACTAAGAACCTTCACAGATATATTTCACAACATCATGTTAGGATTTTTAACGCATATATTGGCAATGAGTGAAAGTAATCTGTAATCCATAACATTTTGCAAATTGCTATTTGTTTATGGCGTCAAGTTTAAGACAACAAATTATGTTCCCAAAGATCATTATCTCATTATTTTCTGTACCTGATTATTCATTTAAACAGTAGAATGTAAAAAGTATGTAGATTCTAAGTCAGTGCTTGTTTAACTTTTAAATCAGTCATGTGCACAAGATGTGACTACATTTTTATTTACAAGACGTGACTGCAACCCAGTTTAATAGGATACTATGGAAATTAAAATGTTGAAAGAATAAACATGTATGTCCATTTTTTTTAAATGTTTTTGTGTAATAAAGCATTAAAAAACAAAACTAACAACCCTACCTTTGGAACTCTCCATCGTCCTGAATACGTTGTGTGATGCATAATCCACTGGAATTCAGAATTTTTTTTTCACCGCACTGTCCTATTGATGAGTCCTCAATTGACATTGCATGCCCTCCCGACAGCTTTGATTGTTTCAGTCGTAGTAGCAGGAGACTTGCTTGACATGGTGCTTGTTACTGTTATAAAATATACTCAATGGTCTTGCACTAACCTGTCACTTAGTAAACAGGGATACAGCATCACAAGTGCAGTTCTGTGAATACAGCCATTCTGCACTCTCCCGGGCTGACTTGGCTGGTGGCAGCAGTTACCTGCATCACAAGACATGCCACTCATGAGTCTCATTTTCTCATTCTGCCTCTATTTCCCTTAAAAGGAAAACAAATTCAAAATTACTATCTTGGTTTGGTTCAATTGTAATATTTGTACCAGTGTGCCTAAAACATCAAGTTAACACCATTAAGGTGACTGCTGATTCATCAGCCAGATCTGTGGAGTAAACCTTAGAGATTTGGAACGAAGAAAGTGGGGTGGATGGCTCTATGTTGACTATTTAGGGTCTTACTTATCCATTGCTGATACAATATATTTGGGGGCTTAAATGTTGTTTATTGATTCCTTACTTGAAAAAAGACAAACTTGACAAATTTTTGAGGCTGTGCAACTTACCTCCCTGAGACCCCTGAAGTCTTATTAACCTCTATTGGGATGAGGTGACTCCTTGGGTTCAGCTATCCACTAATGTTTTACATATACAACTAATAATGGATTTATTGTGAACACTAAGAACCACAATGGAGTCTTTTAATTCTGCTAATCAAAATATAATATGTAATTGATGTCTAGGCCTACAGAAGCGTATTGCTGCCACGCAGGAAAAAAATTTTTTCGAGCGCTATCACGTTATAACGTGATACGTATCTCGTTAAA
>JAUZNJ010037556.1:0-11412 GCA_034780135.1 Jordanella pulchra | reverse complement strand
ATCAGCGCTCATCATCTCCAGAGTATTTAGGCTGGCTGCAATCTCTAGTCGGAGCCGAGTGTTTGAGATTCGATGGTTCTGTAAGGAAGTCTGGACGCGGTCTGCGACGCCGTCTGCTCCTGACTTCACTTCACAAGCTCATTCCTCGTGACGCCGTGGTTTTTTACCCACTGGATGCCTGAACTCTCTGACTACTCCCTTGTTGTTCATCTGGATTCTCTTAGCCCAACTACGGATTGCAGCACCGTTCCTGGATCGCAAACTACAACTAAGCCAACCTGTCCGTTTTTCCCACCGCACATCGCTGTTGCCTCTGGACCCATACTGGAAACAAGACCCCGGACCTTGGTTTACCTCAACCTAAGTCAACCTACTGCTTCCTCACAGTAAGACCCAAACAAACAATTCCTAAGTGCTCTGTTTTCCCATCGGTTTTTAACTCACCAGTACTCTCTCCATAGTGGCTGCTTCTGTTGACCAAACTCTTCCCCTCCGGACCTGGCCTGTTTCACAACTCAGCTCATCCACTTAAAATAAACTGTTTAAATATAAAAAGTTCTCCTTTCTTGGTGGTCTGTATGTTGGTTCAACAGCTCAAAAGAAAACCCTATAATGACAGAGGCAACTCCGTCTAGTTATTGAAATTTTCAAATACCCAGAAAATCTGGGCGAGGAGGAGTAGCGGCAATCTTTTAGTCTGACTTACCGATTAGCCCAAAGCCAGTTAATAGTTACAATTCTTTTGAACCTATAAACTCTTAGCTTCCTTTACCCAAATTGACATTGAAGGTGATAGCTTAAATACAGCATTTAACTACCTTAGACTCTATTGGCTTGTTCAAACTGTGTAAAGTCCCTCACATTTCCATCTTTATCTTTTCCACCTTGTTTTGACTTAGTATGGTATTGAATGGGAAGAAATAACTGTATTTCCTCACAACCCTGAGAGAGAGAGAGAGATAGATAGACGGGCGGGCGGAAAGTGATCAGATGACACATTTTAGGACCTGCTCTGCTGCTTAAAGATGAAGTACAACAAAAATCCAGTTTGCAGGCAAAAATCTTTGGAAAAGGTGGTTCCAGTTGAGCAATCTGACACGGATCCCCCCCGAATCTTCAGCTCCATTGTTGTTCTCTGCTAGTTCATATCTTTGCAATAAAAGAATAGGCAATAGTCTCATTTATCACATTTTAGCTATGAATCATAATATCTAATGAAAACTGTTCTGAACAGATAGCTGTATCAGAGCCAGAGTGACTCAACATCAAAGTAATTCAGACTCCTACAGGTGATAAGACCATAGTAAAACCAGCGAGGACACGCAGGAGCACCGGCCTACATCAAATGAGCCCTTCATCTTTTCCATATCACGATAGAGATCTGCAGCTTTGAATGTTTGCTTTGCGTCAATGTAACCATGAGCATGGGGAATACCCAGATACCTCAGTGCATCACCGAGCTGCAAGCTCCAAATACAATAATTCTTTTATTGGTCAGATGAAATATGCACATTTTGTGAGATAGGAATTTTGGGTTTTCATATGGGTTTTAAATGAATGTTCAATTTTATCATTACATTATGGAAAATAATTAACTTTACCACTATATGCTAATATTTTGAGAAGGACCTGTAGTAGCTTTATCTGGTCTGTTTCTGTTTACTGTGACTCCATCCTGGAGAGAATGTTTACTGGAGCTTGGCCTGTTTTTCAGTGTAGCCCTGTTTCTCTAATTGTGACTAACTGGATGTGCTCTCTTTCATCCTCTGACATGGGAGCTGCTTGGAGCTCAGCTGCCTGGCTGTGTCTTTCCTGGACAGAGCCTACGGAGCTAGCTAACAGTTAGCTTTTCTATCTATCTATCTATCTATCTATCTATCTATCTATCTATCTATCTATCTATCTATCTATCTATCTATCTATCTATCCATCTATCCATCTATCCATCCATCCATCCCAAGTTACAGGTAAAATGTGTGGGTTCTGCAGCAATGTTAGCATTCATTAGATGGAGGGGATGTTTGCCCTGATCATCCTCTCTACAGACCTCATGCTTCATTGCAGGCAGGATCCTGTCCTGGTTTTGGGATGGGCCGAACCACACATGACCCAAAACAAACTGAGTAATTTAGCTTGTCCCTATTGATATCCAGGTGTACATAACTATATGACAACATGACAGTGGAGAGAAAAACTCCCTCTGAACAGGAGGAAACCAGCAGAACCAGGCTCAATGTGAGTGGCCGTCTGCTGAGGCAAACAAGGAAAAAGAAGCAGACATAAAAAGCAGGCTATAAAAGGAAGAGAGAAACGAGGAGAAAAACTCTGTTAAAGCAATTTTGAAAGTTACTACAAGGTGTTCAGAGAGGACAGGGTTGTGAGGAAATTGTTATTTCTTCACATTTGATGCCATATGAGAGCACAAAGTTGAAAAGATGAAGATGGAAATTTTGAACAAAGCCAATGGAGTCTAAGATACCATTTAAGACAACAGGACGCCAATTAAGAGAAGCTAAGATAGTAGAAGTGTTATGACCCTGATTCTAGAATATGAGCTGTGGGATAGAAAAACTGACATTTGCATACTATATATTATAAGTACTAAAACTTTTAATTCTGTCTGTGTGATGAAAGAGGTTAAAGCTGAGTCCTTCAGTGTTGGTGGGGGGGTAGGAGTGAGCCGTCTGGAATGTGCCTCAGAGGACAGACCAGTGACACCTGACCAGCCAACAAAGCTCAGCTCGTCTTCCAGTCTATTTGCTGTCTTTCATCACACAACTTCATGTTTCCTGTTGATACCCTAAAAACAGCCTTTCCTCTGTAGTGGCAGCTTTGTACCAAACACTGTTTGTTAAACAGAAGGCTCCATTTCACCAGTTAAACCATTTCAACTGCTAAACATTTAAAGACAAAGCATTTAAGAAAGTCTGATTTTAAGCACACATAAATCTGGTGTTGCTGAAGATAATCTGTTGTTAAAAGCTCAACATGCTTCATCGAGAAACGTTGATTCTTTTAGCTTCTATTTTAATGCCATCTGCAGTTCTTCTACTTAAGGCCTGGAGAATCCATTTACCACATGACAGGGGGAGACCACACTGGGGGGGCAGGGTGGGACTGGTGTTTGGTGGTGAACAGAACCAAAGCATCAAACAAATAGAACCACTGTTCATCGTCTGACGTATTAAGTGAGAGGCAGAGCCAGGGACCATTTGGAGCTTTGGTTACAGCTTCTGGGCCATCACATATTATAAGGAATGTGTTTTGTATCATGTCTTCAGGGGCAAAAACAGGGGAGGGGACTAGTTCTGCAGAAACACTGGCTGTGGCTCCATCCTGGAGAGAAATGTCAGTTCTGCTGCTTCTATCAACACCTTTGTTTATAGTTTACAGCAGGTACATTAACCCTGAAACACAAGTTTAATAGCAGCATCATCTTCACCAAAGCTGAGCTGGACACTAAATTCTCACAGTTATCAAATATAATAATTCTCTCTTTCTTATTGGTAACATGTATGGTTATAACGGCACCAAAGAAAATGTCAGGCTGTTTGAAACTTTAAACTCCAGTATTGATGCTCTTGTTAAAAAATTCTGTGATACTAAGACAATTTTAGAAGGAGATTTCAACCTTACTGTAAATGATTAGGTTGACTGATGGCCTAGCAGGCAGAAATTAATTCTCCGATTGTTGACTTTATGAAAGAGCAAAGTTTAATAAATATTTGGAGGATAAATAAACCAAACGCAAAAAAAAACTTTACTTGTATGGCTAATTTCTGACTCCTTACAACAATCAAATTGCAAAGCTGAGATTATTCAAGCACCTCTTCTAATCATAAAGGTGTTTTGTTAGACGTTTGCATCCCCTTATAGAACTACGGCAAGGAGCTCTGCATATTGGAAGATGAATAACTCCCTTCTTAACGACAAATGTGTCTGTTTAACAATTAAAAGCAAAACTGCAGAGCTATTAAAACTAGCATAATCTGAAAATAACTATGGACGTTACTGGGAGCTTTAAAAATACGAGTTAAGAAAGATCTTAAGTAAAACTGAGGCAAATAGAATAAAAAAATAGCATAAAGGAGGAAACCTGCTTGGTGTCTGAGTTGATGTCATTATCCTCTACTCTTCCTGAAAATCTACCTTAACAACAGAGAGCCAAGTTACAAACCCTGCAGCTTAAACTTGATCAACTTTATATTAAAAAAGCTAAAGGAGTTTATATACGTTCACAGGCCAAGACAAACAGAAAATGGTATTACTAAACTTATTTCAAGTGGCGCAATTATTGATGACCCCAAAATGATTGCAGATGTGACAGTGTGCGGTCCTGTCTCTATGCCTCCAACAGGTCATGCACCTTGGCTATTTGGCCAAGAGGATACGCCTTTGGCTGACTGGTCAGAGTGTGGGATCGAACCCCGCCAGGCCCTCTGTAGTGTGCACCTTGCTGCACTTATATATGTGAAACTTATTATAGATCATTGTAGGAGTCTAGACATCCTCCTGAGGAACATGACTATTTCTTTAACTCTTTAAGTGGCACAGGAACAATTGGTGACCAAAACAAAATATGATTTGACTCACCAAACATGCCTGAAGAAATAAAAGAAGCTATTAATAGTCTTAAATGCAATGAATCCCCTGGTACATCAGAACTTTATAAAACGTTCTCAGAACTCCCTCCATTTCTCCATTCTGTATTTACTGAAAGCATTAGTAATGAAAAACTCTCCCCGTCACTTTCCCAAAGTCTAATTAATCTAATCTCAAAACATCCGAAGGATGCATTTATTTTGGATAGTCAGCATCCTGTTTCTTTATTTAACAGTGATTAGAAAAGCCAGTTGTTTGGCAACAAAAATTAAAACCGTTCTCAGTGGTATTATAGAAGAATCTCTAAAGGACTGGAAGGCATATTATTGATAACATAACATTGGTTCTTGATATCTTAGATTATCCAGAAATGGTTTCAGCTAACAGCTTTATTTTATTTCTAGATTTTCAAAAGGCATTTGACTTAATAAAACATGAATTTATCTTCAGAGGCCTCAGCTTGTTTGGCTTTGGGAATAATTTTCAAGTATCAATCCGTACTCTTTATGCTTATGGAAATAGCTCAATAAAATGAACTACTGAAAGATTTAAGATAGAACGTGGGATTCTTATTACCCTTTTTGTTTCTTCTCCCTATGCAACTTCTAGCTACTTTTATTAAAATCAGTGATCTAAAAGGCAGGAACAACGATTCTCCTGAGTCAACTAGCTGATGATACAACTTTATTCTTACAAGATGAGCTCCTGAATGTTGTACTTAAACTTTTAAATACATTTTCTGTCGCCTCTGGTCTTACACTTAAATGATCTAAATGTGAACTTCTCCCAATCCATAGCTGTAATGAATTATCTTTGCCAGGACTTGCTGTGAGGTTTGAAGTTAAATATTTAACTATAGTTAAAGAACAAACAGCAAGAATTAATAAAAACTTTGATCTAATTATACCCTCCTGTTAACAAAGATTTAATCTACGGTTACAGAGAGACCTGACCATCACTGGTCGAGTCCTGCGGTCCAAAACTGAAGGTCTTTCTCGTTGTGTCTATGCCAGTTCAGCTCTTAATGTCCCAAACGGCTTTTGCACTAAAGTTCATCAAATACTGGGAAAAAAGTCCCATTTTATTAAGAAGAATGTTATGATCAAGTTCAGGTGGTTTTCAATGTTCTGGACTTCGATGCCCTACGTTCTACATTCAAAGTTAGATGGATCCAACGATATTGGAAAACTCAATGCAGCATTGGATTCCTACACAATCTTTAATTCCTGGGTGTCCGAGACTTTTTGTTAAGATGCAACTAAAAATACAAAAGCTTTATGTTAACTTATCAAGCTTCCATAAACAACTACCTTTATCCTGGACATTGGTTGGTGAACATAACATTTGCCCTCATAACTGTCTTATTTGGAATAACCAAAGCATTTGCTTCAAGCATAAATAACTGGGTCAATAATGATATTCTATCTGTAAAACATTGTTGAATGAGGACGGTCAGCTGCTTAATTATAGTGAATTTCTTTGTAAATATACCTTCCCTCCGACCTCTGTTGTAGTTTTTGGTGCTATTCCAGCAGGCTTCAACCTCAGGTAGAACCCATGTTCAATATCCATAGTTAATTATTGGTATCTGTTCCTCAGTATTAAAACTAGAAATAAATATATTAGAGAAATAATAGAGGAATACTATCAGCAAACCTGCTTCAATCTTTATTCAGATACTGATTGTGAACAAGCATGGTTGTTGCAAAGAAATTTTTTTGTCTTGAATAAAGTGCAGTAAAGTACACACGTGTTAGTTACCCTGTAATTTCATTATTGAATAAATTCATTCCAAAATATTGATCCTCATTTTTGCTTTTGTCACATCGAACAACAACCATTAACTGACCTTTTTTGGTAATGCTCTTTCAGCAAAAGCTTTTGGTGTGATGCGACAGTTTTTTTAGTCGGAAATTTAATATATTTATTCCCTTGAATGCTAATGATATTTTCTTTATTATTTCCAACATCATTATGTTTGGGAAAGTATGTATTATAAAGTTTCTTTGTAGCGGGGGATGTGTGGATAATTTACGGACCCAGGATTCAAGCCAGACAACAGAGCTATATACAATTGTATATTCTTTATTTGTAAATAAAGTTTAATTAAAAAAGGGAAGAATCTCCACTCTGCACAGCTGCTCTCTGCTGATTTGCATGTCCTGCATGCGATTCTTGAACGAGGCAATAAATCCATCATATTCTTCTAATAAAAAATGAAACTTAATAATGATTTTCTTCATTTTAAAGTTTTATAAAAAAGTAAATCCACTGAAATAGGATGAACCCCAGTCTGCACCGTCTGTCCTGTCTACTACAAAGATTTGACATTAGCTTGGTGTCAGTCGGTCACATGACCTAAAAGCTATAAGAAAAAACATTAATTTTAAAGAGAACAATAGAAAAAGATAGAAAATAGAGCAGGACTGGACAGAGAGGGGTGTGCCTCATCCTTCTAGTCTAAACTAAGGATTTTACTTTTGTTTTGTGTCAGTGAGTCACACGACATGAAGGTTATTTATATTTTTCTATCAGTGTTTGGTTCTGATATTTATTGCTGGTCTCCACCAGAACCACTATACGTGGAAAACATGAGCAGAACCACACAGAACCTCTAAGGCAGTGGATCAGCCCGGTACCATTCAGGGCTGCTGGCCCCCTTTTATAGCTGGGTTTGCTCTGCTCTCCATGTTTGATGCTGTAATCACAGCTCCTGAGAGACACGAGCTGTTCTGTCACTGAAGCTAAGAAGTAAATGAAAAACATCTTTACTGTCATAATCATGAGCATTATATTGATTAAGGTAAAACAGAGTCTTTTAATGCCACGAATGGCAATACGTACATTATTAATCTTGTTTCTACAGGTACAGGTCTATTAAATGCATGTCTAACATACATTTTCGTCTAAAATGTTTCTACGTTCTAGTTTTAGACCACACTCCTGCAGTATTTACAGATTAAAATGTGAGGCTGGCACAGGCGCAGGCTCTTATTTATCTTTGGCCCAGCCTTATCAGCAGAAATTGGAGCAGTTATGAGAAATATTTTTTTTCTCTCTTGCTTTTGTGGTTCAGCTTCAAGGATCTGAAGCTTGAAGCTTTCACTCTTCAGCACATCTAGTCATTTATTTCCCACCTTAGCCAGCGTTTCTGTTTTAAAGAGAAAATGCAAGCATTGTAGAAACACATTTAGAGATCAACACTGCAGGTTCCCATTCAGTGGCTCTCTGCACAGACTCTGCTGCCCTTGAGTTATATTTGAATATCCACTCGTCATTTTAGTTTTATTAATTAATATCTGTAGGAGAAAAGTTTGGGTAGTGTGGGTTAAGCTAGGAAAGTTCAGTTTAGGCAACTGGACGTGTAGTTTTCAAGAAGACATTTCGCCTCTCATCCAAGAGACTTCTTCAGTTCATCTTCAGAACTGAAGAAGTCTCTTGGATGAGAGGCGAAACGTCTTCTAGAGGAGGGTGGTCCCCGCACACCTGTGCGTTATTTCCTGATCAGCACCAGCATAAGAGGAGTAGGGAGCCAGTTTTCCGGCGCCGGAGAGTCATTCCAGTATTGGTACCCTGAGCCCCACTGAGTTTGAATTTGTGAGTACTCCTTCATGCAGAAAGCAAAGTAAGACTTATTTTTCCCCTACCTTCGCAGAGATCCTCTGTGAGACCATCCTCGGCTGATGTACGGTCCGGTTCCCTGCTAGCCCTCCTACGACCTCCTTTCTTTGAACTGCTCATCCTCCAGCCAGCCTGTCCAGGACCGCTATTCTCCCCTGAGCATTTGTGTCTCCCATAAGCGCAGCTTCACTTGAAATGCCTTCACTGCATCATGCATATCGGTTATTATGTGCTCCCGTCCCTGGAGTTGAAGGTTTAAAGCGCTAAGATGCGACGTTATGCCAACTCACATTTCCACTTTTCATCCCGCAGAACTGTGCAGTCTTTCCCCTTACTGTCCATGAACTGGCAGATTTCCTCTCGCAGCTCAAAGTGTCTTTTGAGAACTTTTCCCTGACTTAGCCACCGGACCTCTGTATGATATGGCATATCCCCAAACTCGCTATCTATTTCCTGCAGAAAAGACTGGAATTGGCGGTGATTTAAACAGTGTGCTCTGATAAAGTTGACGGTCTGTGTTACAGTGTTCATCACATGATCCGTTTTTAGGACTGTAGCACTCAGTGATTCCTGATGTGATACACTGTCAACTCACCGGCACAGTTCTCCCCCGCATCTTTGAGCGCATCCTTACCACCAGTCCATTTTTTTCACCACACATCGAAGGTGCGCCATCTGTTGTAAGTCCAGCGAGTTTTTCCCATGGCAGTTTCATGTCCGTTGCACTTTGAAATACATTTCCAAAGATGTCTTCTCCTTTCGTTGTCCCGTGCATCGATTTAATGTCCAGTATTTTCTCTGTTACGCACAAATTGGAATCCACACCACGGATAAATAGCTGTGACAGCTGTGCACTGTCAGTCGTGTCAGTAGTTTCATCCACGGCAAGGGAGTATGCAACAAAATCTTTTGCTCTTTCAGTCAACTGTGTTTTCAAATCAGTCACCATCTCACAAACCCGATTAGCAACAGTGTTCCTGCTGAGGCTTACATTTGCAAACGCTCGTGTTTTATCTGGACAAAGGACGTCGCACACTTTCATCATACAATTATCTACGAATTCCCCCTCGGTAAACGGCCGTCCTGATTTGGCGATCTCTTCGGCCACAATGAAACTTGCTTTCACAGCAGCTTCACTTTGTGATTTTGCTTTGGTGAAAAACGTCATGTCAAATTCTCATAAGATATCTGCTAACATAAGTTCATGATGGTCATTCATATCTTCAGAGTGAAAGGCAACACCTTCGACATTGTGGTGGACAACCGTTGATGTTACACCCTGATGACCCGACTGAAAATGCAAGAGTGGTCTGGTGTGCAAAAACGATGCTGGTGTCCTTGATTCCGTCGCTGCTCTGATATTTTCATCATCGTAGAGTTGTGCAACTAAGGGCCACATATGCCATTCCAGGTTCAAAAATCCGCTTCAAGGAAATTACAGCAGACTTCATGGTCATCCTTTGTACTTTGTATTCTGTACAACCAAAGGCTAACTTGATTGGAAGTTGCTGTTGTACCACTCCCTTTATGCTAATCTGTTCAAATCTCTCATTGTAAACAAAGCTGTCTGGTTTACCCTGAATCTTTTTTGTGAGTCCAGCTGCAGGATCCAGTTTGAGTCCAATCAACTTTACACTAGTCTTTCCATCTTTGGTCCCGGTGACAATATCAGCAATGGCGCCAAAAGTCCCATCAACAAGACCATCCTGTACATCCAAGTTTCTTATAATCATTACCCTAAAACCTAAACCAGAGTTTAGGTCTTACCCAAGTCTTGTTTGTTACCTGCTATGCAACAGCCCAAGTTAATCATGACTCCTATGTGGCAAGGGTGCACACTACAGAGGGCCCCGGGCGGGATTTGATCCCATGACTCCCAGGTGAAAGTCGCACGCACTAACCGGTCAGCCAAAGGGATATCCCCTTGGCCAAGTAGCCAAGGTGCTTTATCATTTGGAGGCATAGTGACAGGACCCCACACTGTCACATCCTATCTTTGTATTTCTTTAGTAGATCTCTACCTTTATATCAACTGTTATTGCACCTAAAGAGCCCAAAACTGCTGCATTATGGGTGTCTAACTGTTTGTTGCAAAATTGTGTAGGGCATCCATTGGACACTCTTTGGGGTTAGCAACAGCTTTGATCATAAGAGTCCTGTCATCCTCACTGAGCAAATCTGCTTTACCTTCAACTTGAATCTGGTTCAGGAGCTCTGCATCTTTCTGCCGCATGATTTTTGTTAGGCCAATCATCTCAAAATTCTCATTCCAGATACCAAGCACACCACACAAAACTGTTTTGCTCGTCCTGGGGGAGGAAGTTGGAAAAGTCCCCCACGGCCAGAACGGAGAACCCCAACGCCCTGGCCCTAACCCCCCCGCCCCCACCGCCGAATGGAAATTTTTTCAATGACTACGAATTTTAGGTTAGATACAACTGCCCTCACTTCATCCAATGAATTTCCAAGTCCCTTGTACGGTGGTTTTGAACTTTTGGGTAGCTTCAAGATGGAATATAAAGTCTTCCCTGATATGTTGTACACTGCAGTACCAGTAAAACCTGTGAGGAGCACAGTGGGTCTACAAAGCTGGTGCAAGAGCTTGGTTTCCTCCTGTAGATGACATGAGATGATGGGTTGTCATCCCAGACGTGCTTCAAACACCAGTCGCGAATGGCGTAAAACACGGATGCTTGAGTCTCGTTTAAACTTCTGTACATTTGTCTGATGAAATCAGGTCTCTGTTTAGGAGCTTCAATTTTTGGGATCTATACTGTTCACATCATTTTCGTAATCTGGAATAGGGTCTTGTTCTTCCTCTTCTTCCATTGGTGGTCACTCGGCAGCAGATTCCAAACGGTCCAACTCAACCTTTCAAACTGGTACTTGCTTTTTCAGTTCTTCCATAATCTTGTCAATTTTTTTACCTTTCTTACAATTTAACCCGTTATCTGCCACAGAAAGCGTTGTTGCAAAAGGCTTCGTAGGTTGTCTGTTACTCATTTTTATGGTCTGTGTCGAAAATACAACTTCAGAATATTTCTGTAAAACCTGTTGGGTGTTCTTTTTCTTAGAGAAATGAGTACATCTGATAACTGCAGGATTTTTTTTCTTTTTTTTTGAGCTTTTTACAGCACTAGTGGCTTGTTTTTCTGACAGTAGGCTGACAGGAAAGGGGGTATGAGAGAG
>JAUZNJ010037555.1:0-11413 GCA_034780135.1 Jordanella pulchra | reverse complement strand
AAAAGTAAAAATAACATAACATCCACACGTATTTACATTATAAATGCGATATAGTACAAGTGGGTGCAGTGAACAGTACTAAGGTGCCGTGAACAGATTATAAATAATCTCCATAGAAAGTAAGCAGAACATATTTGGGTTCAGTTAGACCAGGCAAACCCAAAGTTGATCCTAGAGGGCTGCTGCCCTTCAGCTTTTCAATATTTCTCAGCTTCAGCACTGCTGATTCTGATGATTGCAGTTCAGCAAAAGCCTGATAATCAGCTACCAATGGAAATAACACTCAGGACTACTAACTGCACAAACACATAGATGTAAATTCATATATATGTTTATAAGTAAATTAAAAACTTTGTTAATTTGTGACTGTAGCTTTGTTAGTTTTGCTATGCGACAATGTTACCATGGCAACAGAAACGCTGGCAAAGCTGACATACAGGATTGAGTTGCTGTCGTTGTTTAGCTAACATACAGGTAGCGTAGCTAACAAGGAGACTGGTGATTGCTGACGAAGCAACAATCACATATCGTAATTATTACATCTTTTCTCGTAATTACGAGATCTTTTCACGTAATTACGAGATAAGGTGTCTAACTTTTTTTTATCCAGTGAATGCAATGAACTTCTGTAGTTGCGCATATTTTATTCATCTTTTTTCATTCAGTAACCTAATAAGGTCCTGATTTGTTATATCTTTTATAACTTTTAAAATATGTAAGAAAATTGGTCTATTCAGTCAGTATCAAATATAACAGGCAAAATAATTGGTTTAAATATAATGTACTTTTCATCTTCGCTCAGCATGTTGCAAAAAATATTCATGTATTAATGTTATGGAAAGATCCTCTTGATACAAGAAAAAACTCAGGTTTTTAGAGCTGATTAATCATCAGTCTTACAATAAGATCAATCAAATTTAACTTCTTTCATTGATCGATGCAAGTCATCTATTATTGAATTATCAATATGTTATACTTTTATCAGTCAATGATTTAAAGAGATTTTCTATATTATACATACCATGAATAAATAATCTTCGTTTGCAGAATGTTGCTCAGAAATATTTGGGTTAAATCAAGTGTAGGCTGTAAAATATTAACTATTATAGTATCTTAGACAGCAGTAACTGCTATTTTTAAAAGGCCATACCATCTTTGAGAACAGGCCTATAAAGAGGACATGCTAGCAAATGCAGCCTTTCAATCAAATATTTAGCCATTGCTGGGTTGTCTCTGATTCCCTCAAAGGAGGAGGGTGGGACTTAAACTGGGCAATCCTTTTTAAAAATGTATTTCTCATTTGATCATTCACAAAAGCTTCATAACAAATCAAACAGGCTTTAAGTTTGTAAGACTATAATGACTAATAAAATCATTAAGTGAAAATATAGCAAAAATTTGGGTCTGATCTACTTTTGCAAAATGGAGCTCCAGTAGGCAGAAATTGCACGTTAAGGAGTCAAAACAAAATCAGATCCAGTTAGGCTGCCATAAAAGGGAACTGTGCACACATTTGACATAACAGGTTACGTTTATATTATTCTTTCACACAAAGTGTGAAGTATAGGTTTGAAACTCATTATGAGACAACAGAGTGACAGACAGAGCAGTAATTGGAAAATTGTTAGAAAGGGAAACAAAGTGGTGAACGGCATGAAAGAAGGAGCAAACAAACAGGTGTTAACACTCGTTTAAGGTTCAAGACAAGCGAGAGAGAGAGAGAGAGAGGGAGAGAGAGAGAGCCCAAGTCAAACAGAAGAAAAAATGCAGGCAAGAATGAAATATTACAATAAACATATTAGAGGAAAGGCATCTGCCTCCAACGTGCTCGAGTCAGCAGGAGTTGTTTGAGGTCACAGCGTGGGTGGTTGTGGAGGATAAGGTGCTCATGTCTCGGCAGAGAGCGACACATGCTAACTAGTCTGAAGTCAGCGGCTAGTGCTAACCTTTATTGGTTAAGCAGCTGGTTTGATGTGGAGCCCACACACGGTGGCATGATGACAAGCAGAAAGCATCGGCCACACCACCACAGAGGGAAGGAGAAGGATGCATGTGTGGGTGTGGGAAGAGCTGGGCTACAAGTATAAGAGGGTGTTGTGAGAAATATATTTGCGTGTATGTGCTGTAGTCATGGTACAGGGGGTACCTACATACTTAGGTGTTGCTGGATCTGTGTACATAGGGCAGCCAGAAAGCACACACTGGCCCAAACATATGCGCAGGAGGGACAACAATGGCTTTGGGTATGAGGGTGCGGGAACTGATTTATGTACAACCAAGATCAGCCAGAGTGGCATAAACATAAGATAAAACACAGGTAGGATAATAGGAGCACAAAAGACACACCAGAGCCTAAAGCACAAATTAGTAAATAATTATTGGGAAGCAAAACCACACAAAAAATACAGAAGGGGAATGATAAAGACATAAGTGTAGAACGTGAAGAATCTGGCCCCTTCCCAGCTTTGTCTGTGGTCTTAAGGGAGGAAAGCCTGGCAGAGGCAAGCGGCAAGGCAGGCGGGCTGCTCCTGGCCCCGGTCCAGGCCACACACTGTGCCACGCTGCCCAGGAAAAAGCCCCGACTGACAAGTGGTGGAGAGATCCCAAGTCCAGCCCCCTGAAGCACTTCAGTGAGCCCCTGGGGGGGCCCATTGTGCCTGGAGCTCAACCACTTGACACATCTGGTCCCTTCAGTCTGGAGGGCTCAACCACCATGAAACTGTAGCCATAAAAACCTACAAAGCTGTATGCACAAACAGAGTCAATGTTAAGCTAAACATTTGGTGGTCCCATACTCACAGTCAAGTAGTTTAAGGTGGATTCCCATGTTCTAATGCTACGCATTCAGGGGTTCTCGGTCGGTCATTAAATTTGGACCCATAAGAATTTTAACAAATCAACTAAAACCACTAAGTCAGCTCCTCTTTCTCATGAAGTTTTTTTTTAAATATAATAATAATTTTTAAATACAGTATTAATATTAAACCCGGTTTCCATTTTGTTGGGTCTTATTTCTATATGGGCCAGCTGGATCTGAAATATGGTGAATTATGCAAAACAAAACATCTCTACATTACCTCAAGCCAGTAGATAGATTTATTCGACTTATTTTACCACATTTCCACACATATAGACAGGCTTTGCTCCAGAAAATCAATGTAGGTGCCTCTCAAGGAGTCCAGTGGTGGCCTACATTGATTTTGTTAAAACATGTAAAAAGTAGGCAAAAAAAAGAAGGAATTATGTGTTTGAATTATGTGTTTGTGTTACTGACAATACTTGAATCCATACAATCAATCTTAAAAAAGGACTAAACTTAAAATACTGTTTAAAACAAATGTTACGATAAGTAATAATTATTTCAGATTTAGTCGAATCCTAATTACTTAATCAGCCAGCGAATATTAAAATTGGCAATAGTGCTGCTCAAATTCATAACTAAAATAAATGAGGATAAATTAAGTGCAAATAAGGAATCAACAAAGTGATCATAAGGCCAAGGCATTTAAACTGACATGATATTGTGCTTTCAACTGCATCCCCAATAATCTGCATACCATTTTCTTGTGTAACTGTTACTAGCTTGTAAAAGCATATTCAAATTTGCCTGGGGTCGGCACTAATAAAAGCGGTCTAAAGCTTGCTTTATGCTTGACACATCCGCGAGGTCCACGCTAAAAAGTTACGTCTTCCACGCTCGGATTAACAGACCGCATGCCTAGAAAATTTTTATTAACAAGGATAGATGGATAGATCCACCTGGAAAAATATTGGCGAGCACGCAATGGTTCCTACTGGCAACGGTTTGCCCATGTAAACATCTAGAGACATCCTGTGATTTAGCCCATAAATATCACCAGCGTCAAAGGATTATGAAAAAATGACTGTCGCTCTTGGATCCCATGAAGAGGCTTTGAAAAATCTATAAACAGCTGTGTTTACTACTTCATCGTGTAGTACAGTGTTGTCAGCTTGCAGTTTGTGCTGAACGCCCCCCCCCATTCGCATGGATTGTATGTTTGTCGAGTATAATGAGTCATTAATAATACAGAGGGTGAAACCATTATGGAGTCGTGAGCCACCATCCAAATCTGATGTAAATTTTGAAGGAACTTTTAAAAAGTCAAAAAAACTAAGTGCGAATTCGACAGCTATCTATTCCTTCGAGTGAATAAACGAGGTGATACAAAGCGTAATAACCTCATATGTTAAGTTAGGCTTGGCTGTAGTAAGCAGGAAGTAGAGTTAGCAGGTTCCGCATGGCCCGCAGATCAGTAATGAACTGATGTCTTATTAAGTATTCTGTAATCAGGCAAGTTGTACTGACTTTATCATGTCAGCAAGTATTAGAGATGGTTCACGCCAACAGGACACGGAGAAATATGATTCTAGGGCTGCATTCAGGATAACAGAGCAGCAGAAACAGCTCATCAGTCATGAGAGGTAAACATTCGCTACCTCACAGCTTATTTGAAAAGCGTGTTTCCATCTCCTCTGTAGCTCGTTTAAGCGAGTGCAAGAATAATCAGTAGGCCTATATTGTTTCAAAATTTGGCTTATGTACCTGCAGCTTCTGGAAATGACCACACAGCAACATTAGAAATTCAGATCTTAATAATGAATAAATGAAAGGTCTGTTTTCCAACTGTATTCTTGTAAAAGGAAACAGCTGCTGAATAAGAGCAGCAACATTGGTTCTGATCTGATGCAATCATTTGTGGGTCTAATGTGTTTTGTGTGTGTGTTTGTTCGTGCCATCTAATTAGAACTCTTAGAGCAACTTCCAGCTCAGACAATGACATCTGCCTAATTAAGATTTTAACAGCTTATTTTCCCCAACAACCACAGCCAGCAGGTTGAACAGATCTACAAGTTATCTTGGCTCAGTAGATGTGAACAGAGTGAGCAACTTTGAGAAAGTGGGTCAACTTCTCTAAACTTCTTGTGACACAGAATAATAAATGCGAAAAGTAACAAAGTCTGAACCAAAGTAAGTAACTTGTATTAGCCTAGGATTTGCTGTAAATCCTGAATAAAATTAAGTGTTTTTCTGCAGCTTGTTCTCTTCCATGTTGCAACTAGGTTTAATATAGAGTTGAAGCAATTAATCAGTCAGTGCTACCGGATACCTGTTTACCTGAACAATTAAACTAAAAAGACTAAATGCATGATTGTCACCACACCCTTTACCAAAAGGTGGACAACTTCAGAAAAAAAAACTTATAAAGAAATCCAAAGTAAAAGTATATTTAAGTAAAAAAAATCCCATCTTATTAATATTTTCTTCTGATTTGACACTGCCATTTTGTGTAACTGTGGATAAGGTTTTCCTTAATGATTCTATAGTCTTAGGCTACTGTAGGACCTACTAAACACTATCTTTCTCTACTACTTTAACCTACTACTCTACAGTTATGTGTCATCTACTATTATTGCTGGCACTCATTCTATATGCTGTTTCTATGTTTCATTCAAGTTACATTTGCTCCAGAGCTGACAAGGTCTTAAAGGACACTTGTTGGCTGACATGTCTCCGCTATAATCTTTAATGTCTCCATTTTGAGATGTGTTTTCTGTGATTTAACTCACTTTCCTAAACAAAGCAACCGATGAAGCTACTGTTGCCATAAACGGTCCTGTTTTCAGGTTTTAGTTCCAACACATCTGTTTAGCCATATTTCTGTGTTTTAACAGGCCACTAAAGGAGAACTGTCCCACATTAAAATCTTACTCTTTCTATTATATAGAACATACTCATGAACCAGTGCTTCTGTGTGTTTCTTTTGGGTCAGCTCTACCCACACTCAGGTCGTGTCAGAAAGTTAATTTCAACCACGTTTCCATCTAAATGTGACATAAGTATTGAGCAAACTTTTAAAGAAGTAAAAAAAAAATGGTTTCCATTGGAGTGGATTAATGAGGGAATGCCAGAAATAATGATGTCGTATGTTGACCTTTCACTTTGCTGTAGTAAACTAATAAGTAGAGTCAACATGCTAGCGCAGACCACAGATCGGGGATGGACTGAGGTTTTAATATATCAATTTTGTTGGAATCGGGAAATTTGTACTTAATTTATCATTTCAGCAAGTATTAGATGAATAATGCTATCCGGAGACATTGGGAGAGAAATGTGATTCTAACGCAGCATTTTAGGTTGACAGAGGCAAGAGGATACAGCTGATCAGTCATGTGAGGTGAATATTCTCCATGATAAAACATATAAAAAAAATGTGTTTCCATCTCCTCTTTAGCACATTTATGTATTTCAGAAAAATTAAAAACAACCTCAAGAGTGCATACCAACTTTTGTTTTTTTTATTTAACCCTTTTATTAGAATTTTACTGATCTTATTAGGCTTTTTTAATGCGATACTTCAAAATGCTTTCCAAAGATTGATGGAAACAGGCTTACGAAGGGAAGTTCTGTTCAGGTTCTGCTGGGATTTTCATCCTGCTAAGATCTTTTTTTTTTATTTACCCATCGATAAAAACATGGTTTTAAAAACTATTGTTGCAAAGGTAAATCCACTGCACAGTAAATTGCTGAGGCTGGCATATTCAAGAAGAGAGTTTACTGCAAGGTCTATGATTTCATGAGGTCAGCTGGGGTTCCCTAGAGAAAAAGTTTTCCAATATAAGGATCATGAAACTAAATTTGACTGTATATTTTTATTACCAGGATTGAGATGGAATATAAGTAACTGACTTTGGAACTGTTTATATATCTGAACTGAATTAAATAGCTAATTCTCTACATACATTTAATCTGTTTAACCTTTTTTTTTTATTTATATTTTTTGGTGCATTGAGTGAAAATTTGTCATGAATTAGTGCTATAAAAATAAACCAAATCGAATTAAGCCTCTCTTTTTCAGATCAGAGAGGAACAGTGTCTCATGGGAGTAACTTAAAAGCTTTGTACCATGAGATCAGTCAAAATCATAAAGCAGGAGGACATGATAAATATAAAGTCCTCGTGGGAGGGCACAATAGTGTTTTTTCTAAAATACACAAACAAATGTTTAGCAATGGCAAATAAAAAACAAAACAAATAAGTACTTTTTTAAACTGACAACAACTATCTCAGCTGAGACATCAGTTACAGGTTCTAATCCCTGGTGAAGTGAGAGGGGAGCTTGTTTGCAGCCTCAGATGTGGAGAAATTGATCTGTGATCTCTGCTTCATTAACAGTGCTATGTGCACATGCTCTTTTTAAATTTAAACACTGTAACCAGATTGGCTCATGGTGTAGCCCATCTATTCACACCCAATGCTTCCAAAAATGACCTTTGTCGATCCTAAAAATCAGAGTCTCTCCTTACAACAGACCCTTCTTCTATTCGCTTCTGTAGAGATATAGGATTACCAGTGGCTACAGACAGCAAGACGTCTCTTCCTGATTCCCTCACCTCTGTTTCACCTGACCAGTAGAAGGCACAGAGGACGAAATGTAAGGATGAGAAGCCAGAGACCGGAAGGAGGCAGGACTAAGAAGGTGAATAGGAGAATACTAGCAGAGATTTATACAACAGAAGACAGTGATGGGATTCACTGATTGTCTTACTCACAGTGCGACTACTTCTAGAAAAACAGACACTGTGCACACTCCCATTACAAAATGTGAGGCAGAACCAGAGCTCAATAGACAGAAACTTTAGATATAGGAAGATGGGGAGGCTATACAATCTCTTAATCGCACTATGCTGGAGGCCCTAACAGGGTAAGGGGCACACACACACGCACACATTGACTGACCTCTGACCTCCCCTTCCCCCAAATGAGCCCCACATAGATGAGGTCATCCAGCAATGGGTCAGATCACAGTGAAGGCAAGCAGGAATGGAGACATGGAAAAGGGAAAAGGAAGTTGTTTTTTGGAGAGCATGTCAATTCTCACACAAAACTTAACTTTCAGACAAAGTGAGTTTCTCCTGATAAGGCTCATTACCCTGATGGTGTTTTTCTTTTAACTAAAAAAACAAAAAAAACCCCGACAAGTGGAGAGTTTTGAGAACAATGACAAACACCATAACCTGCTGCTTCCTGCTGTGTCTCTCAGACATACTTACCCACTTCCTTTCTCTAGAAGCTAATGTTTACGAGCTTAATGTTTGTGAAACAGAGTTCTGTTTAGAACTTACATGTTTAGCTTCAAAAGAGCCAGGCCATGTCAGTAATGCTGTCAATTTTCCCTTAGACCTTCTGTGCTAAAATCCAGTTTTCTGTTTGAGAACCTGTTATTGTAAGTGTTTTTCTATCAATCCAGCTTTAGAAGTGGAATTAAATCATGTTTTTGAAGCTTGCAGCTTAAGGGTTAGCTTTAAACATATCCAAGTAGCTCATTCCTTTAGTCTTGAAACATGTTTATGTTTTATGACTTCTATGCATTGAAGTGACACCTTAGGAGATCATCAATATCATAATTCTATGAATCAATGTTGTATGTCATTGTAGTGCAGGGCAATTATACCACTTTTATTGTTTAATTTTGCCTCAACAGTCGGGCTGAGCAGTCAATTGCATTTGAAACATAATTGCAATGAAACAAAACAAAATTTTCAACATACAGGGCCACTCAGTTGTGGTCACATTGCATTTAATAAAAAGTTATGCACGGACTGTTTCACTCCAGTCCTTTAGATGGCGTAATGTGATAAAGTGGGTTTGTGTCCACACAGATGGATGAAGATGATGGGCTATAGACAAGCAAACTTTAAAGGTCAAAACAATAAAACTTTGAAGTGAATCATCTAAATGCTTTTAGTTAGTGGAGAGGCAAATCAAGCCAAGCTGCGATAACAACATTAGTTGAACAAAATCGCAATTTAAAATCTTTGGCCAAGTCTTTATGACCCACTCCATAATACGATAAAACAGTACAATACTCTCAGTAGTGATTTCTCTAACTGACGTGTGGCTTCGCCTCATTTTGACGATAAACCACCCATGGTAGCTTAGCTATTTTTTTGCTGTATTTGGAGACTTCTTGAACCATTGGGATCTAGTCTAGCTATATTTTCTGATTTTGTTCAAAACCTTTGAATACTGTTTAAAGTCCATATTGCTCAAACTCTTGTTGAGAAACAATAGATCAAGCTTTGTACTCAAAGCTACAGTCAACCTGTCGCTAGTATGATCTAATGTTTAAGTAAACCATGGGCTTAAAAAAAACATAGTGGTAAGTGCTTCATAGCAGAGCACTGTTTTTCAAGTGCACCTCTTGAAAGGTTATCGTTTTAAATATTGATTTCCATACTGACATGGTTCATTTGTTTTCTTACTTATCACTGGTCTATCAGGGATGGTGTGTTAAGGCAGAAATAGATGCGGTGTTACCGAACTTAGCCACTTGGTTGCTATATTTAGTAAGTGTTCAGATACCTATCTAGCAACACTTTTATCAGTAACATTTTTATCTCGGTTAGGGATTAAGTGCATTCATTTCAGTTGTCCTTTTAAATGTTGCCATCACTGGGGATATAATCTGACCGTGTTCAACCATTGGTACAGTAGTTGTCATCTTCCAACAGAATTTTACTCGTGGTAATTTTTGTTTTATGACAAATTCTATTGTAATCTGTGCCACTGTGCACAGAGACACTCTCGCCTCCAGCTTCATGTTTTTTGTTGTCTGAGTTGTCTGAGCAACATCAAAGAACAGTCATGACAGTCAGTCATCCTGTTTTTATTTGCACTCGAATTTAGTCCCCCCCCCCTTGTTATTGATGCTAAATTAAGACAAAGGGAAAATTAAACCATCAGTAATGCTGGTTTGAAAATTAGTTTAACATTTTCTGAGGAGATAGGATGAGGATAAAAATATCTCTGTAACAGAGGAACAAAGAGGCAAGGGAAGGGCTAAACATACAGATAGATTGCAGATGAAAACAACTGGGTCCCTCCTTTATGACCCCTCTTTCTAACTCAGCCTTCTTTGTTTCTTTCAAGCCAATGTTTTCCTGAAGTGTGTAATCCTCTCTGGTCTCTGCTTTGCTTTCATCTTTCTCCACCCTCAGTCTTTCAACATCTTTCAAGACAGCAAATTCTCCCGTCAATCGCTGCACCATCTCTCTCTCTTTCTCTCTGACTTTCTCTCAGCAGCAATCAGATGAATAATAAACAGCTACTCTACTGCATAAAAGGGTCATACAGTGGTGGTAGAAAGTGCTGTATACATTTATTGTGGTTTTTAACATCTCATTCACTGTATGACAGTCTTGGACAATCATCGATATACTTGTGGAAGATATGGGTTCAAGTGCTTTTAGGCTAGCAGGGGTTTTGCCACTGAAAACAATCTATGCAATTTTTTCCAACTGCCTGAGAAAAGTGATGTGTTCTCTTGTTTTATGTCTTCTTTTGTTAGCCCCACGGGGTAAGCCCTTGATGCATACTAGGATTGGTTTTTATAAGCAGAAGGTCCAGAATTGCTCCATGTTTGCTTCAATAATGGTTAATGGATCTTGGTTTGCTGCAGGGGGGAATCCTTAGAAATATCATTGGGACAATTTCTAGTTTGACAAAGTTCAACAGCCTCTTCCACATCACGGTTCTGTTGCAAACATGCACAACAAAGCCCTGTTCTACAAATCCCTTTATCGTGGTTTTAAATAATAAAAGGCCATCAGCTGAGATCAGAGGCTGTGTGAGCTTTCAACTCATGTTGCTGTGCTTGTGGAATCAAAGGGGCCTGGTTTTCATGCAAGTGATTATCAATGGTCAAAAGACCTTATTGATGATTTTAATGTCGCAATTCAAATCACAGTCGTAAGAGAAAAAAAAATCTCTGTATATTGTGTTTCCATTAAGCCGTAGCAATAAAAAATAGTTTTGTATGTATGTAATTTATCTATAAGGGTTTCATTTTTTGAACTACTTAAAGTTGTTTTAAGAAAGCTTTGATGTAAATCCATCCATCATCTATCCAACACCAGTCCATTACAGGAGAAACTACCAGATACACAACCTTTTACACCTAAAAGCAAAATCTAGGGTAATCAAATAACATGAATGTTTTGTTTTAAACTGTGGGAGGAAGCCGGTGCACCCTGAGATAAATCAGACACGTGGAGGGGAGATATGGAAAATATATGGGGTATGATAACTGTTAGTACATTAATGTATGCCTAAGTGTATGCTTTTGTAAAATTAAGTCATTAAACATGTATTTGAGCCTTTTGAACAACTTCTATAGCTTTTTAATCTGTGACAAAACAAGTTTAGAAATTATGGACACAAGACATAAAGTTTACTTTGTAAAGCTGAAGGTACAAAACACAACTGTATGATTTTGCACTCCTTACCAGTTGATGGCAGTAATGTACCTGAATGGTGGTTCTCCAACTGGCATTAAATGAGAAAAAAAGAAAAAAGGCGAAAAATGAACACAGAACCAAACAACAATTTATC
>JAUZNJ010037554.1:0-25551 GCA_034780135.1 Jordanella pulchra | reverse complement strand
AACTGGATCAAAAACCTGAACAAGCTCTTTGTTGTGAAGAAAGCTTGGTATATATTTTTAAACTTGTTGAATTTATTAGAGTTAGCGTGGTTGGTTTTTGGTCAGCTTGTGCCGCTGCAGATCTTGTCCTCAGACCGAGTCAAAAAGCTCTTTGTGCAACAACAAACAACACTGTAAATCATTTTAGCAGAAGTTGCATTAGAATCATGCCTACTTAATTCCCTGTCTTTGACCTCTCTGTTATACAACTTATTGATTCGTTGCACAGACGGAAGATAGAGAGTAGAAAGTTTGGCGCCCCTGTTTTTTTTTTTTTCTATTTAGTTTTAGCTCTAGATTATACCAAGTCAAAAAGCAAGAAACAAATCGACATGTATCTTGAACTCTGAATTTTAATTTTAGTTGTTTTTCAGATTATGGGGTTTTTTTTGTTTGTTTGTTTTACATAGAAGGTGATTAAATCCATCACAACATGTTTACCTCAGTTTTATTTGTGTTAATTATAACCGCTTTCTATGATCCACCCAACAACCACAGATAATATGCCCTCTAAGGCTGTGGTGGACTGCAATTTATGATACACCCAATGTTTAGACTAAGCAGTTTTGAACTGGTCTTTAAGGCTAAATTTGAAAAAGGCCATAATACAGTCTGCCTGCCTAGCATGACTACACGTGTTTGCAATACTCTACTCAAGGTTAGACTAGACTACCCTATTGTTATAAGAAACATTTTGAAAGGTAGACAGCTTCGTTTCACTTGAAGCTTGACTTCATCAAGGCCAAAAGTCTCTGGGGGAGACTGATAAGGCCCTAGTAACAAGTTACCATTCAGGTCTGCAATCAGCTGCATATTGCCACTCCTTTAGTCAACATTTTGCTTTAGAAGTCTGCAGGTCTGAACAAAAATCTAAATAGCTGAGACTCAAACCATTTTTTTCCGTTTTCTTTTTAGGTTTTTCTTTTTTTTTGAGTATCAACATCCATCGAAGGTTGAGGTCCAACCCCCTTTTGTCACGTCTTTGTAACAAATAAACGCTGAACAATCGAAGAAACAAAGCCTCCTCGCCTATCATCTAGCCGCCTCCGTCATAATGCCAGGAGTTAGGGAACTCATGGAGCTGAGGAGGGTCCCCATGGAGGCAGATGATGATAGCACCGCCAGCTTGGACGAGCATTTCAGAGGCCCTATGGATGTGGAAAAGTCCACCATCGCCAGGTTAGTAAAAAAAGAGTAATGTTTTATTTACAACAACCCTACGCATCGCAGGAAGAGTTGTCAAACATTTTGTCAGTTATATGACTATATCTAAGCAAGTCTTGGACCCCTTGGACATTTCTTTTTATTTATCAAATTAACCTTTTGTAAAAATGTAATTTCTACTTGAACCTATCGCTGCTAAGTGTTGACTGAATCCTAATGATTAAGATTTCAAGCTTACTCTTTAAGCAAGAAACTCTTAATTTCTTGCATCCTTTTTTATATATGTATATGGTAAAAGGTAGAGTTGCTTTTGTGCTTTGAATACTTGTCCCACACTTTAAACGGGATTCAAGTAACAAACTGATGACCAGACATTTATCTTGACCACTTTCTTCTAGAGCAGGATTATTAGTTAGATTATTATTCCAAATCGTCCTTGTCTTTTCTGTATGATCGAATCCCAACCATCACAATGTTTAGGGTGGTGAATAAAATCATCCAAACTGCTTTCTGTATTTATATCGCATCATTTAAATGTGAGAAAGGCCAAACACTTTCCCAGCACAGTGTTAGCTTCCAGTTTATCCTAAAGACTTTTTTTTTTGGTCTTCCAGCAGTCAGTATATAGACGATAACGACGACGGAGAAGAAGACAGGTTTCTGTCAAATGGGCTGATGAAGAAGAGGAAATATGAGGAAGAAGAATATGTAAGAGAATTTCTGTCGCTCTTTATATATTGCCAATATTAAAAGACTCATTTGAAGCCGTTGTTAATGTTTACAAAAAGCAGAATCTTGTTGAGACTGTCTGAAATTGTATTGACTGCAGCTACTGATGAGAGATTTTTACTAAAAGCCATGACAACAATCCAATAATGTTTTCCATCTTATACTTTTGACAGCATCCAGGCCACGCCTCCTTCGGTATGTCAGTTTTTAACTTAAGCAACGCCATCATGGGCAGCGGCATCCTGGGTCTATCCTACGCCATGGCCAACACCGGCATAGTTCTCTTTACGTAAGTCCTGAGCATCAGAGACTCGGGTTGCATAAGGTTGGATGTTATGACATTTATGTTAGCATAACACACAATGAAAGTGGCCTTGCCCACATGGATATTGCTGATATGTTTACAGAAATAGCATTTGATCTTGTATTGGTTTTGACGCATATTAGGTCTCATCTTGTAGTCGGCTGGTCCAGCATAAAGCAGTCTTGCCTCACATTTAACTCTCTGTACTTAAATATTGTCAACTCCCATAAAGGATTAAGTATCACTGTCTTCCATCCCATGCACTTGCTAGTTTGGCCACCTGGCAGACTGTCAACGCAGCATCTCCTATGAGACAAAAATCTACCTTCAAGTCCCAACGAGTTGAGGCAAAGTTATGGTTGGAGGCTGTTCAGCTATAAATGTTCTTCCCCAGTATTTCCAGTATTACCCTGCTTATACAGCGGGGTATTTTAAGGAACAGACAGCTGGATGAGTTGGCATTGCTCTGACACAACTCTGCACAGATCATTGTAGAACCGTGCTAAAGTTGACAAGACACAGTGTCCTGTAATGCTAGCAACCAAATGACACACATCTCAGGGCCTCGACAGAGAAACGTACCCGTGTTTTATTTAAATAAAATGACATAGAAAGTGTGAACGTGCTACAACATGGGCTATTTACCCCTGCTTTACCTCCATATTCGGTCCCTCTTTTTGCAGAATCCTCCTCATTGCCGTGGCCATCCTTTCCTTATACTCTGTGCATCTCCTCCTCATGACCGCTAAAGAAGGAGGTTGGTATTATACTAAAAATGCAGATACCCCAGAGGTGGTTATGCCAGTTCTGTTGGGTTTTTTTTTAGATTATTTGGATTTTTTACGTTTTTTATTTCAATTTTGCTTTAAACTTCATGTTTCAAGTTGTGTGCTTTGGTAGGATCTCTGGTCTATGAAACACTGGGACAGAAGGCATTCGGTTGGCCTGGAAAAATGGCTGCCTTCGGATCAATCATCATGCAGAACATTGGAGGTAAATCAGAATTCCTTATTTAACTATGCATAACAGCAGTATGCAGGCGTAATTCAGTCATGTTTCTTGAGTCATCCAATCAAAACTGGACCCTCTGTAGAATGTTTTGAGATAGTTGGAGTGACTGGCCTCTGAAATTTTTAATGCAATATCCTCAACACCCTCACTGAAGTTTTAAATGTCTATTTAAAGCCCAAATAAATTCATAATGTGATTGGGGCCTTCTGAAGGCTGTTGGATGTTTTTCATTCTGGGGTATCAGAGATTAAGAGTCAGAACAGAACAGAAATTGACTTTTTAGATTTTGATATTAATAGAAAAAATAAAAGGCACTATTGAGTTGATATTTAATGTGTAGGATGTTCTATTGCCTGCTGTGGACTAAGATACTTTGCATTTTAAATATGGTAATGCATAATATTTCAAAAGATGTGTATAAATACAGACCCTTGTCTTTGTTGTCCTCCTGCAGCCATGTCCAGCTACCTCTTTATTGTGAAGTACGAGCTGCCTGAAGTGATCCGAGCCTTCTTACGGTTAGAGGAAAACTCAGGGTGGGTGTCTACTCTCAGGATTAAAGTCTGCTGACTGGATCTTTTTTGTTGTTGTTTTGCTGGTTAAGATGTTCTGATTTGAACGTTTTGTTGTATTTGCAGTGAATGGTACCTAAATGGCAACTACCTGGTGGTGTTCGTGTCCATCGGGATTATTCTGCCTTTGTCCCTCCTCAAAAATCTGGGTAAGGACAAACCCTGGTTCTCTCAGCTCCTGTAAAAGCATTTCTGTGGGAAGCCAAATATGTTCTTAAAGCTGCCTGGAGACACTTTTGCCAAACCAGCTGTAACACAACTCCAGTAAGGTCCTTAGTCAGCCTGGCAGTTTGGAGTTTTAGTAACATGACGCTACTATTAAACCCATAGTCAGTTTCACAGCTCAGACAAAATTTATTAGTTTAGTCTTCAGGTCGATATTTTACTGCTCAGCTTCAAAAGACCCATCTGACAACCCAGCTATAAAGCAAAGAAAATAGCCAGAAAGTTTAAACGATTACCTAGCGACATAAGTTTGAACCCAATGACCTCGCTGTTTGGTTTTGCTTTGAATAGGGTTTCTTTGGGGGCATTAAAGCTTGTATGCATCTACTTTTTTGTTGTTTTTCTTTTTTTTAAAAAGTGAGCTAAACATTTTTTTTGTTTTCTGTCTAGGCTATCTGGGCTACACCAGTGGTTTTTCTCTTTCTTGTATGGTCTTCTTCTTGGTTGTGGTAAGTTGTCCTCTGATTGCCTGTTCATAACTTGCTACTAAAATGAACTAGTGTCTGACTTTCTTTGTAAGAAAGATTTGGCTTGCTTTTAAAACATTAATAAAAATGAGAAATTAAAGAATATTTGAGGCAATAAAAAAACAATAAAAAGAACCCAGGCATGGGTCAGTTACTGGTTTTTAAGGTATGCAAAACATATTAAAGGATTTCAAACCATTAAATTTACTATTAACATTGCTCCAATAGTGCTAAATCATTTAAAGAATTTATTCTCCTGATTTTATGAGCCTTTCATCCACTACTTGCTGCAAACTAAAAGACGGTCTTTTGCTTACTTATAGCGATATCAATATCATGCCTATTAGGGAATTGCAGTTTAATGGCTGCTTATTAAAGTTTGACTCTACAAATAGAAGATTGTGTATATTAATGAAAAGCACTTAAATGTTAGAATTAAATTAAGATGGAGGTTATTTTTTCTACATACCAATAATTTAAAAGCAACTGTTATAGAGTTAAATGGTAATTTAAATGATAACTTTTATATAGTTTTATGTTGAAAATTATGAAATTGTGATGGGCCTGTGGTAGTTATGATTACCGTTCTATGAGAATCTCATGCTTGTTCATGCCTGCAAGCAAATTATTATGACTCATTTTTGCAACACTATTCTATCTATTTGAATTCATATGACACAGCTTCTTGAATATATAAGCAGCCAAAATGCAATTGATCTTTTTCTTCAACTGTTTTAATATGCTAGTGTTAGTAGAAGCTTCCAGAATCTGTAATAACAAACAAAAACCAAATACATGAGTAGAAATCAAAGCTTTCGGCAAACATTTGAACAGCGTTAATTTTGTCGCTGTTAACCAAAAGGATGAGGGAAAAAATGCAGACAGGAGATCAAATCCACTGAGGTTCAAGTTTAGTCATGTAATGTAGGAGAAGTCTGAGTAAAAGCATGTTTAAGCAAAAATGGCTGAAATCCAAGAACCGCAAAAAAGTTTGCTTAGTTTGGCTAATCTTAATGGAAATTAGGCAGGTAAAATAGAGTCACCATAAATGAGTTAAACTGTAGATAAAGCTAAAATACATTTTAGTCATAACCTACAAAGAAACAGAATTTAATTCTTTTGTTAAAGTTAGGGTGTCAGCTAACATAAACAAAGTGCTATTACTGTTGTTTTTCACATTGTAATCTGCTAAATGTGTAAGTTTGCAGTAGCTAGCTTCTGTGTCTACGTAACACACATACAGATTGTTCTTTGGGGAGGGGTTCATTATTCATTTCTTTTCCCTTCGAGTTGCCAAAGATGACAACAGAAAGCATAGCTAGCAAGATCGTTAGTTTGCTAGTTGTTATATTTATTCACTGTCACACAGAAAAAAAATGTTAAAATCCGTTTTTATTTTACTATTTAAAACTGTTACAAAAACAATATTTTGTGACAAAAATGTTTTGCTGACGTTTTTATTTTTTTTTGTCTAACTTTAAATAAGATTTAGCTGCTGTCTTGCAGGTAGGATGGGTGTGGGATGTACTAATAATATCATGATATTTTGTGGTACTTTGGTGATATAACTGACGATAAAGCAATTTTTATTATTTCTTTGCAGTTTTTCTTAGGTCAGTATACTTTTCTTAAAATTGTGCCCATTCAAATTCGGCTTTTTTAGGTCACCAGTTAGATAAATATGTGTAACTTTTGTCATTAAAACTGCTCTCAGTAACTGCATTTATACAATTAAGGAGAGGTTTCAACATTCTACAAATATATCATTTTTTTAAGTTTCTAAACCTCACAAATCCTTATTTATCAATTTGAAAGTTAAATTTAACAATTCTCTTTATGGCAAAAAAATTAGTCCGTTAACAATACGATAAATGTCCACCTCTAGGTAGGGTTACAAATGATTTAAGAAAACTTGGATGGTAATGTTATGCTTTTTTTTTAACCTCTCCTAGCTTATCTACAAGAAGACCCAGCTACCATGCCCTCTGCCTTTCTTTTACGCACACTCATCCAACCTCAGTATGAACGTATCCGACATGTCGGGTCTACATGCACTACGCCACAACACGTCGCTGATGGACTTCTCACGGGCCGACATAACTCCAACAGTCTCCAGCACCCAGGACGCTCATCACACCACGGGAGTCCACTTCGAGCCTCACCCAGACGACGAGGAGATGTGCACGCCCAAATACATTGTGTTCAACTCACAGGTAGGAAGCCAAGGATGCTGGTCAAGGACATTTTCTTTAGCTCAAAAGAATTTTGAAATGGACACAACAGACCAAATTCCTAGAAACACGAAGAGAAGTTTAAGAAAGACCAGAGTGGAAATGACGTTATCTAATATCATCGGGATCCCAAGTATTTGCAGGGACATGCTTGGAAAGGGTGGGGTTATTCGAGGTGTGGTTTGGACTATTGTGTGTTTAGTCTATTCATGTTAGGGCTTCTATATTCATAAATCATGTCAAGGGTTTGACATCTATTTGTAAGTTCCCGTGTGAATTAAAGGTTATCCGCTTATGAGTCACAAACTACAGTTTCCTACACATTTAAAGTTTCCAGACCTTTCCAGTTTTTTTTTAGGAGAAGTAGCCAACTCACCTTTGACCTAAATACATAACTCATATGGCATCCGAGCAGTCCAGAGCCATCCAAAAAAAGAAAAAGCTGTCACTACTCTTTCAGCGGGGAACCAACCTTCCTGAGGAAGTCCAAATACTAAGTGGCTGCTGTATGTTTTAGTAAATGCTGTTTGGACTTTTCCCTCAATTGTCTTGTTAGAACAAATTTCAATATTTTGTTGCATTGTTTTACTTTAAATGGAAATTACAGTAGATATGCTAAGTGTATTCAGCCCCCTAGAGTCTTTTGTAGAATCATATTTTGTTGCCGTTAGAGCTGAAGGTCTCTTTTTGGTCCTACCAGTTATGAGCATCTAAACCCTGATGCTTTTCCTCTTTTCTTTAAAACACCACAAGCACAGATCTGTTAACAGCTTATTTCTTAAAATATAGATTCTGATTTGGATGTGGGTCTGTCCTAGACTAGGATATGAGTCTGAAACCTGCTGCTCCACACGTTCAATATTAATAAAGCTCTCCTCTGTGGCTCTAAAGGGAAAAACGTCATGATTAAAAAGGGGTTTACTCTGTTTTTCTTAATTACTAATGGTTTAACTCTTTATAAACATTTTTACTCACCCCACAGACTGCATATACCATACCCATCCTGGCCTTTGCATTTGTCTGTCATCCTGAAGTGTTGCCTATCTACAGTGAACTAAAAGAGTGAGTTTTATTTCCTTTCACATCAGGCAATATCACTTCCTTCTAACTTGAGGAACTGATGTATTATCAACTAACTTCATCCCCACATGGGAAACGTTTAGCTGTAGTGTGACATTCATTAATTGTACACTTTTTGGCTGTTTTTTGCAGTCGCAGCCGGAAAAAGATGCAGAACGTCTCCAACCTGTCCATCCTCGCCATGCTCATCATGTACATGCTGTCGGCTCTGTTTGGCTACCTCACTTTTTATGGTAAGGACAATAGTCCTCATAAACACGCTGGGCCAACTTCAATTGTTTACATTTATCTATAACTTTAGTGATATGACATTTTTATATGAAATAGGCCCATTTATACCACATACTGTACATACAGTGCTGTGATAACTAGTAGAGATAGAAAGCTAGCTAAACCCACTTGCCTCACCTGAAAAGGAGAAAAAACAGAATCACAATCTTCTTAAATCATCGATTGGCTGTAATTATTCATATATTTTGGGGATGTCAGAGTTCAGTTTAGCTTTTACTAGCCAAGCCTTAGTACCACCAAACCTACTGAATCTGGGCTAAAAACATCTGAGAAATATATGTATACAATTATTTTTTTTTACTTAAACACATAAGAAACAGTGGTTTTCAAACTGGTTCCCCAGGGCCCACCATCTTGCATGTTTAGGTGTTACCCTGCTTTAATAAACGAGTGATTAACAGGCCTCTGCAGGCCTTGGTGGCTGCTGGGGAGGAATGCAATAATCTACTGGAGTAGAAACCTATCTAAACAGAAAAAGTGAGTCCCATGTTTGAAAGCTACTGTTGTAATAATACTGGGTGACTCTAAAAGAAAATTCCTTTCAAAATATTTTATGAAATAATTAAATGACACAATTCTTGTTGATACCAAAATTTTAAATATTAATTGAACAATCAATTTAATATTTAGGACTAAATGTAAATAGTAACATTAATTTTATAAACAGGTTTTTTAACCATCTAGTGTATATTTTTTAAAGTTCATCGAAACCTTGTCAATACAATTGCTATGTACTCGATGACCAATTATATCAACTTTTAATGATTAATTCATTGGAAATCTTACTTAAATTGAGCATTTTGACCTGTGTAAAAAGCTGAATCAGTGCAGATATTCTGTGTTGTTATTTACCCTGCGGCGTTTGACGAGGTTGTAGTAATGCAAAACCTTTTCACTTTTTTTTTCTTTTTTCTTAAAATGACTCCTCATAGACTTATTTTATGATCGGCCACTGTTCGAATTTGGCATAAAGACAGAAAAACAACATTTTAGAGCCTAAAGATCTGGTGTATGAGGTATTTATATTTTTGGTGTTGATCCACTCATTAAAGTATGTGCAAGTATTTCTTTAAGAGTGAAAAATTCAAAGTGTGGAATATGAGGGTGTGCACTTAATGAAATGTGTGTGCCACTCCGTTAATGCGTCAGAGCTGAGAGCCCTGGTTTTAGGTTTGAATTACAAGCTGTGATTTTGCTGCTGTTTTGCAGGTAATGTGGAGGATGAGTTACTGCACACCTTTACCAAAGTGTACAAGTTTGACACCATGCTGCTGCTGGTGCGCCTGGCCGTCCTCACTGCCGTCACGCTGACCGTTCCCATCGTGCTTTTCCCTGTAAGTACATGTCACTTCAAATACAGCTTTTAGCATCTGCTGCTGGCTAGGTTTCACTTTTTCAGGTTCATGAGAGTTCGTTGTTTTTGCATAATAGTTCTCCTTATTCGATATCAGACAGCTTGAGTTTCTCTCTGTTCCACTTTCATTTCGCAAGTTCATTAAAGGCAGGCTCATTTAAAAGGCCTCACAGTTTGACTTACGTCAGAGCACTTAAAACACACGTAAACACACACCTCCCCTTTAAATGTTTAGTATTACTGCCTCTGAGTCCATGTGGTTCTTCTTACAGAGGGCGCTTTCCATATGCAACAGAGTCCTTCTGTTTTTATTGTCATTTTCTGGACTGACCAGTTTTTTTCCACTGCCACTCTGGGAAAAAATAAATAGAACACACTGTTCGGCTGCAGGTCCTTTTGTCGTCATTCAGGAACCCAGGCGCACAGCCTGTGGTTGTAAAACCCACACCTCTTTATTGCACCACTATCAATTTAACGTCACTATACTCCTTTTATCACAATTTCTGTTCATATTGGGTCACATGACAAGATGTCACCAAACCTTATCCCCTCACTCTTATTCATTCACACCTCTCTTCCTTCCATCTCCATATATGGTCAAGGGATAATTTTAGCCTGTGCCATAGCTGACACTAGGAGAACAAAAAAGGCCCACTGGTCAGTGGAAGTTTCCTGCCTCCTTTAGGCTCTACACACACACTCACACCCACGTCAGTTAATGTTCCACTTTCACTGACGGGTTGTAATTACACCAGGCTGTCAGTAGGGGGCAGCATTTTTCCTTTTTTTTTAGCCCTGAAGCTTTGGTAACTGTGGGTTACTGTAGCTTAATGAAACAGGTTTTGGGTTCTTAATCACTTTGAGGGTTTTACTGTTTAATCGTCTAGCTGATCCAACAAAGGGGTTTTTGTTTGCTCCCTTTAGATGTTTTTTTTTATATATATAAAGAAATGTGTGGGAAAGTCCCTGTTTCCCTTCCTAACAACTCTGCTGCAGATGTTTTAGAGGCTGAGGCTGAACAGTGGAAAAATCCTCACCCTGACCCTTGGTGAGATAGCAGAGGAAGGGAAGCACGGATAAGCAGGCAGGGGGAGTACATTCCTCGACATATCTTGCCTTATGGTCCTCCCCCAGTGGGCAGGACTAGAACACCCAGGCTTTACACATTCCTCGAAAAGTGTTAGCACTGTTCAGAAATCAGCTTGTGGACTGCTTTGTTTTTTAAATATGTGCTTTGTCTAGTGTAACAATACGGTCATGGTGATAATTCTTGAATTGGCTTATTGTGATGTAACAAAAACTATCTGGTTCTTACCAGATAATAAAGCTATGAGCTTAAATATGCAAAAATAAACAACAAATTCCAAAACTTGGCCCCATTTTGACCATTGTTTTTAGCTGAAGCTAAAGTTAATAGGTATTTAAGCTGCTTATAGTACTTTTAGAAAGCATCCGCCAGCAAATAAAAGCACTTAATTTCTCCATCTTGAAAGCTATGTTGTTTTTAGATGGTAAAGCATGAGGATTACTTTCAGGTAAAAGCTTTATTTACACATTAAGCTTTAAATAGACAGTATGTTGAGGTTCCTGACAAGGAAGCCTTATAAGTGGATTTAGATTTGTAGCACCTAACCTAAAAAAGATGAGTAACTTCCCTTTCGCATCAATGAGCTCTAATGAAGAACCTGTGTAAACAAATGAGTTGGCACAGCAAGTCTTGCAGAGACAGCCCATTATTTGACTCATGGTTGGCATCCCTGTTAGAGATGCAGGTGTGCAGCATTAGGAATGTTTCATTAGCTCCCTATAACTATTCATACCGTAAATAAACCAGCTTCTGCTACACATTTGGAAGACTGCTTAAGAAAAATGTGAGACATTGAACAAAAAGAGCTGCTTTGTCTCACCGTTGTTCTGCCAAGTTTCCATCTGGCCTCCTGCATCCTCCTGGCATATTTGAAAGAAAAACTCGGCCGACCTTCGGTGAGAGATTAATGTTAGCTTTGTCTGCGACCGTCCTTGGCTTCTGTGGCAACGCGGGACTATTGATGTATCCGTGTGTAACCTGAAAGTATATGTGGGCAGAGGATGGGGTGGGGGTGGGGTGCTGCGGTCACATGAAGGGTAGACGCTAACGGGAGCCGGATCACACGGGGCTTTTCCTGGGATCTGGTGCATAATGAAAGGGCTTTATGTGGAGTCAGACGTGTCCCAGTTCTCAGGCCAATGAGGCCATGAGGTGAAAGCCAGCGCCGCCGCTGTGATCCTATGTTTATAAACCTTAAATTATTTTATTCTGTAAGGCAACTACAAAATCATATACATATACACATACAGATAAAACTACATGACTGTTAATAAAAGCATCTGAGATGGAACAATGTAAAAAATGCTAAAATTCTAAAAAGTATTTTAAGTATTGAAAAAAACATGAAATAAAAAAAACTTAATTTAATATAGTTTATGGTTTATATAAAATATAATCCTAAACTTTTAAATGACTTTAAAAATATGAAGATTTTCAGGAAAAAAGCTTCCAATTACAACTTTAGGACCTATTTTAAGGTTGGTAATAAGTAGCTCAGTGGATTTCAAGGAGAACTCTTAAAAAAAGTCATTTTTAAGTAGAAATGTAAAACTCTAACAGACTAAAAACAAAACTGCTTAACCCAAAAGCAAATAGACATTTAAAAATAAATACATTTAGTTTGAGATCAAATCTAAAATAACCCTACAAGCAGCATTTAAAGGAATTAAAAGCAGAAAAATTTGAAAGATGCTATGATCTGATTATAAGTAAAACGTCATTTGTTGTTGTTTTCTATAAAATTATTTTAATATTATTTTGTTTACATTTAGCATTTCAAAAGCCTGTTAATAAAATTACCACTACCATTAAAACAATCAAGAATACATAAACATAATATTTTTAAAAATACATACAGAACAAAATATTAAAGGCAAAACTAGATTAAAATATCAAATCAAATAGACTTTCTTTAAGTTTTACAAACACATTTAGACAATTTGCGAAATAAATATATAGATATAAAAAAATTACAAATAAAAAAAGTTGCATAAGTTTAACTTAAAAATGTGCTTTTAGTTACCTTTAAAAACAATAATATCCCTTTGTTTATAAGACAGATTGTTTGATTGACACAAGACAATTGTATTAATAAAACTGTTTATTTATTATGTTCTTTTTTTTGTCTTTACTCTAAATCTTCTGCTAACAGTGCAATCAGTATTTTTGGACCTTTCTTTTGGCTTGTTGGCCTGCAGAGACCAAGTCTCTCCACTAGAGGGCCTGTTTGCCCTTGTGTTATGGTTGTAGCTGGAACTACCCCTGTCTTAAAAGAAACGTATTTCTGTTTATGTTTCACTGCTTTTAAGCCATAAACACACCTTGGGTTTCATTTCCTCTTGACATTTTTACTTGCAAGGCACTTTTTTCTGTTTCCACTGTTATTTTCCACTCTCACCTTTCACGTGTAAAGACAGTCAAATTAGACAAAAAGTAGAAATAGTGCTCAGATCTTGCATCAGTCTCAGTTTATACACTTTGTGTTTCACCGTACTAAAGAGTGTAGAGACATATGACACCTGTGCATGCAGCAGACACCCTGTCCTTGGTTTGTTTCTAACCGGCCAAAGCCAGATGCGTCCAGCTCACTTTGGCTCCTTGAGTAATCTCTAAGGAGCAGAGAATATGTAAATATCACATGGTGAACACCAAAGGCTGTGCGCCAGGTAACAGGCCAGTGCTGAATGGTTTAGTACATTGGAGAGAAATGCAGCACCCAGGCTCTAGTTTTCCAAGCCGACTAAATAAGGCCCAAACCACAGTGAGGGAGGGAGACTGTTGGAGATGGTGTTCATTTTAGAACATTTGGAGAGAACTTAGATTGGTGCCAATATCTGGGTTTTAAAACAAAATGAGGAATTTTTGACAGTGAAAGCAACAGTGCAAACATCTCATCTGTGCCTTATGATAGAGGCAGCACAGAGATACAAGTTCAATACAAGTTTTTAAACTACAAGTGCTGCAAAAATAAATGTCTTCTTTTTATTCAGACTGGAAAGAATTGACATTTGCCAGCACTGGAGAAAATTTGCTAACGAGTCTTTGAGATATGCAAGTCATGATTGCTGGAATGGTAAAGCCTCAGTTGTTTTAAAGTAAGACTCTTGAGTTGAAAGGTAAAGCAGAACAATGAGTAAGAATGTAAAGTGCCAACAGTAACACCCTCCCTCTCTGCGTTTGGGCCCGCCCTTTTCTCACTCACGGCTGATGCAACCTCATGGTCCCATTGCACAGCGGGAGATAATCCTAAGCACTAAAGCCGACGGTGCCTTGAGTTTCTCCTGATCCCCACAACCTTTCACCCAGTTGGGGGTGGGAGGCTTAAACAGGCAGCCTGTAACTCAGGAGCAGAAAGGTGTTTTAGCTGGAATCTGCAAGTTTACCGCTCTCCTTTCACACACAGATCAGGAACAGACTGGTAGGCACAGGTCTGAGAAGAAAGAGAAAAATACCCTTATATTTTTTAATGTAAAAAAAAAAATGCTTGCTTCACATTTTGTAGCTTTACAAATATAGACTATACTATATTTGACCAAAATGTGACTTTTTTTTAATTCTACAGGCAAAAACCCAAAAACTGATGTGAAATTGTTTCCAGTTAGAGTCTACTGAGACATGGCTGCCCACCTACTCTGGAAATGGTACCTTTGGTGGAGCTGTAGAGAACAGCAGCTCGGGAGGGATCAGTTGTTGACAAGATAACTACTGGTGGGCTCTAAAAATAATAGAGGGAAGAAGAGAGAAAATGTCTTGTTTAAAGTGTTCCTCAAGCATATTGGTTGGACAGAAAACAGAAAACTATTTTCCAGTTAGAGTCTACTGAGACATGGCTGCACCTACTCTGCAAATGGGTACCCTAATGGTACCTTTGGTGGAGCTGTAGAGAATGGCAGCCCTGGAGGGATCAATTGTTGACAAGATTACTACTGGTTGTGCTCTAAAAAATAATAGAGTGGGAAGAAGAGAGAAAATTTCCCATTTGAAGTGTTCCTCAAACATATAGGCTGGACAGACAACATGTCAGAGAAGTTGTTTTTTCCTTCAACAGGTCAATGAAAGATAATGAATGAAGCTAAATGTAGGGTAATCCTATAAGGAGACCAGTTAGAGGCTGGGACATTACCAGTGGTTTACCACCAGCCAGGCACTGACCCCAAACCTTTCTTACCTTCAACGCAAACTCTTTTAGATGTAGTAATCAAGTGTAACACCTGAATTTGTGTGTGCTTTGTGTCCTCTCAGATCCGCTCCTCTATCACCACTTTGCTTTTCCGTGGCCGGGACTTCAGCTGGACCCGCCATCTCCTGATCGCCGTGTTCATCCTGGTCTTCAACAACATGCTGGTCATTTTCGTTCCCACTATCAGGGATATCTTTGGCTTCATCGGTAAGTCCTGACTCACACTTTCTTTTATTAGTCTCTCAGTCAGTAAGCAGCAGATGTTAGAAGCCTCTTTTTATAATTGCAAAAAGACACCTCAACACTAAAAATAGTCAAGTTTGATCCTCCCTCGCTCAAAGAGAACTTTAGAAGTACTCTACTTTTTTGCTTAGGGCAGGTAGAACAGCAGCTTAAATCGTCAAGGGTCTCGCTCTGTAAGTCAAGGCTGTCCTCCGTGCATTTTTAGCTTGGCAGGAAGAGCATTTTGTCAGCTTTTTTACTTGCTCACTCAATATCTAATTTTGTAGGAGAGGCACATGGGAGTTTAAGGGATATCTGCTGAAGCAGTGAGAAAATTATAGCCTTGCAGATTAAATCTAACCACCAATTACAGAGTAAAATACTATTTTCAGCCACAGTATGATGATCATTTTAGTCCTCACTCACAATAGATTGTACCAGCTGAGTGAAGGCAACCTGGCGCTCCATGATTTAACAAACCCTTGTTTCCTTTTATTTGCAGGTGCTTCTGCTGCTACCATGCTCATCTTCATCCTTCCTGCCGCCTTCTATCTCCGCCTGGTTAAATCATTACCTTATTCCTCCTGGCAAAAGATTGGGGTAAGTGGGCACTGCCTTTGTCCATTTTTATGCCCATATCCACTTTCTTTCTTTCCTTTAAAATACTGTACATCATTAGGTGAAACATGGCCTGTCAGAAAATTCAGTCAACCCCATTTATTTGCCTTCTAACCTTAAATCCCTTCTTTTTCTTGTGTCTTTCTCTCCAGGCGTTAGTGTTCCTGATTATGGGATTCGTGTTCATGATCGGCAGCTTGTCGCTCATCGTTGTGGACTGGATCCATCACCCACCCGGCTCAAAACATGGCCATTAAAGTTCCCTCGTTTCCAGTCTTGGATTTATATTTAAATGGCGGAAGCCACCCTTTTCCCACCACCCCACAATTTATCTGTGTTACTTTGCTTGCTTAAATCATTCAAAACTGTCCAGTGTATTAACTGGAAATGCTGTTTCCTCAGAACATTTTTATGTCCTGTATTTTGGAATGCAAGTACTTCAGACTTTAATGTAAAACACCACAGACAGTCTGGAATTGTCATCATGTTGAAGATAGCTTACATCCAGCCTTGAAGATACTGAGCAAATACAGTAGACAGCAGCTTTCACTTGAAGATCAGCAATTTGATTGGACCGCAGAGCTGAAATGATGATGGCATTTCCTAGCTTTTTTCGAACATTAAGTAACATTTACAAATTGACGTTACCCATGAAAAACTAAGCACTTCTTCAAGTATTTTTCACTTTAAGTGGAGATGCAGCAGACATCCCCACTCATGTAAAAATATGCACACATTAAACCATTTTTTAAGCTAATATCCACCAAATCAATCAACAAAAATGGTTAGGCATTAAAGTGTTTTCTTTTCTTGATCAATCTTGGCTGATTAGCAGATTAACAATCAGATAACTAGCCAAAGTCTGCATCATGGATGATCGTCTTTGCCAGCTGTGGTAAAGAGGCAGGAAGGTGCTTTAAGTATTACTATCGTACAGAGCTCTGAACATCATGGAGAGGATGAATGTACATAATTATGAAACATCATTGTACATAATATCTGCACATACCTATTGAGGGCTCTTTGTTCAGATTATGTGAAAATGAATCGTCATTTCAAGCTATTTGCATGCTGGAATAACTTATTGGGCACTAAATGTAGGGCCAGTCAGCTGGATGTAGAATTATTTGACGTCACTTTCACTCTAAGTTAGCTAAATTAGCTAAAAATAAAGAGAAAAAAGTCACTAGTTTTCACAAATGAAAGCTGAAATAGTTGAGCTTAAGATTGTTTTCTTTATCATATCTTTATCATCTAATCTTTACTTGTTATGAAGGCAAAGGCCATGTTTTAACATAATTTTTAGCCTTTATCCAGACTGTTGTCTATGTGAAAGTTACTTGTGAAGCTAACTTAGCAGCTAGCTGGTTACACTAGGTTGGAAACTGGTTGGCTTCATAGCTCCAAGTCTGTTCTACTGTCCGCTCAACTGAAAAAGCCTGCGGGATCTAAATTATGTCATCTCTATATGCCCACTATGGTCCATCACATCTTTCAGAAGTCAAGATATTTTTTTTCAAGCGCTAACGTGACACACAACCAATGACAATAATACTCCATTCTAAAGTTGGCGCCAAAAATTCAATAAGAACAATCTAAAAGAAAAAGAAGAAAAAAGTTTAAGTGTTTTTTAAGAATATACTGAAAATAGAAAAAAATATTCTCATTTTTATAAAATCATCTTTCATAAACCAGAAAAAAAATATTTAAATAATGGGGAGAAATGCTTTTATTAATTCTCTATCTCCTCTTTGTGGAGAACATAGAAGTCTGCACATTATCGCTCCCTATGAGTCTTTAGCGAACTCGAAATAGCTGTGATTCAAAGCTGTGGTTCAACAAACCCCACAGTAGTTTAAACAGCTCAATCGAATTGTTGTTGGTGAGGTTTAAGGGGATCGTGTTTTTGTATGTAGAGGGGTATGCTCTGGTTTTAACACTGCATTTGGTTCGGAAGTCGAAGCTCAGATGTGGAAATGATGTCACTTAAGCGAGATCCACGTTTTATGTGTCTAAAGGCCATATTGGTTTGAGTTTAGGGCTGGCAAGATAATGCCATTCCAGTTTGAGGATTAGGTCCACTTAATTGTATGTTATTGTTTTGAAATTGAGAGAATGAAAGGTTCTAATTTTTCTACATCTAGTTTTGAAATAGTAACTATTCCTTTAAATAAAATGCTGTAGTTCAAGCCATAAACTGTGGACAGATGCACTTTGTGTTCATGGAGTTTGGAAGCCTCTTGTTAAACCTAAGAACCTTTTAATGTCTTTAAAATTCAAACCTCAAATCAAATTTTATACAAACATTAATTAAAACTGATATTTTTTGTGAGGACTTAAACATAACGATGTCTGTTACTTTCTATTTCTGTCCAAATAGTCTTATTTATTAAGCTAATTGATATGCATTATATATATATATAAATATATATAGATATATCTATATATATATATATATAGCCACTATATTTTCTTAAAGGAGAAGTAGGACTGTTTTATGTCCTTTTCTCCGTTAATGTACGTTATGTTCTTAGTTTTTGCTAAGCATTTGGTTTTATAATTACAATTACCAATACTTGAATAGAAAATATAGCCAAAAGTCTTCATGTTTTAACAAATTCAAATTTAAAAATTACAGTACATTCTTTTGTTATTTTAAAATGAATTTTGGACAATGACAAATAATTTAAAACCTGTTTCCCAAATCATTAACCTTAAACATCACATTTATTGAAACCTGGCCTGACACTTTTCCAGTTTCAGCTTCGCTAGCTTACCGAACCATCTCCAGCTGTTAGCTATCTACTTAGCACATAGATATAAGAAATGTCTGTCTTCCTGCCTTAATTTGTGTTAAATTGATCAATATTTTTTTTTCTTTTTAAAGATACATAAGAACCATTCTTTAAACTGTGATAGAAAAAGTACTTAGGTTACTGTTCGGTTAACTAAACTGGTCGGTCGCTAATCTAAAGTCGATTACGATCTGGTAATTCACCCTGTTACATATATAAATGCCTTTTATGTACACTTCAAAAAGAATGCCCTGTAAATCAGGATTTAAACTTTTAAATGGTGCATTTTGCATTCTCTTCATTTCTCTTCTGGCCTCCAATACAGGTGCCTTTTGTAAAGCATCTCAGATTTGTCTGATTCCACCTGCAATCGTTGTGCCGTTTAGTGTCATTAACACACCCAGCCAAAGTGGACATTTATAGATCCTTTGTGGATCTTCGTACGTGAATCAGATAGATATTTCAAATGAAATAGTGTATTATGTGCAGGTTTTTGGATTACAAAGATGGTCTTTTTTTGGACGATTGTATATGCTGTGTAAATAATCTTTATTTTATGGTACACTGACATTCATCACCTTTGAGTGGGTTGTGGGGGGACTGTACTTGAGAAGCCTTTTACAATCAAGTGTTTTATTTTTATTATACATGTTATATATAAAGTGGATGCGTGTTAGACTTTTATTTCTCTTGCTGTATGACAGTAGTTTTCTTTTTTTCTTTGTAGAATTACGTTTTCTTTGTATACATATTTTCATGTTTTAGAGTGACCTATGGATCAGGATGCATTATATCAAGAGTCAACTTCTGAAAATGTGTTTTCCCTCATCTCTTTGAATCAAGGCAGTACATTTCAGTCAAACACCAGATTCATAAACAAAGCTCTGGGAAAACTGAATTTCAGATGCAAGAACAGAAATCTTTTACCTCAGGATGAGAAAAAAGAACATTTAAAAGTTCACACCAAGACAGTCGTAAATAGCTTAAGGTCCTATTTTACTTAAGCTTGTTATGTGTATCAATGCTGTCCTAGAAATATCTTTGGTGAAGTTTACATTTGTATAACTTTACTTGAATCAACGCATTTGATAGCCTGACAACACCAGCAGGCTTTTATATTGAAGGGGTACCAACATTGATTGGTATTAGTATTGCAAATGCTTTTTAACCTCATTGAAATGTTAGAGATTCATTACTTCCTCCTACCCACACTACATATAGACCCTCTTGAGTATCTCAGGTCCTTGGTCTGGATTCATTTTGTCCCCTCATTTTACAGTGCCTAAGAACTTTACCTCAGCCCATGCTGTAAAAAAACAAACACATTTTGTGCTGGCACAGACAAAAAGCCTTCCTGTGCTCCGAAAGAAAACACCAGCAAATGAGAGAGAAAGGTGAACGAAACCATCTCTGCCTTAATTTTCTATGGACCCTCAAGCATGGAGAAGCATTGGCTCAATGTTTTTTCTGTTCCCAGTGTCTGTACTCCCTGTGGATCAGGCTAAACATTTAGATGTGTAATTTACCTTGAGAGTGTCATTTTGTTTTGTATCAGTAATGTTTCATTACGGTGAACAATAAAAATGTGAATTAAAAAAATACATTTGGCTTTTTATGTATTTTTTTTTTTTACCTTTTGAAAGGAGCTAGGTACAAATATAGCCAGTGGTAGCTCTTTTTTAAAAAATCTTAAAGCCTTGATCACTCTGGAAGAGCAACAGAGATCTACAGATTAGGTTGGCAGATCTATTGAAAAAAACAAAGTTTTAGTTGGGTACATCAAAAGTACAAAGCACACAAAAAGAAGTGCTGTTGAAAGTTTGCGACAAGCCCATGATGTTGGCAGCTTCATGCTGTTCGGAGGCTTTTATCCTGCAGAAACAGAGAACTGGTCAGTTTATGGTATATTGAATGGAGCTGGATGCACATCCTTCCTAGAAGAAAACCTCTAGAGGTTTGAAAAACTAATATTTGAGGCAGGCATTCATGCTAAACGTACCTCTATAGAGGTAGAATTAAAGAAGACAAAATATGCGTTTTTTCATGCTTATAGAATCTAATAAATAAATGTTTTACAATTTTACAATTCACAATACAATTTAGAGACAGAGTTCAGTCAAATCATCAAGACGAGCCAGCATTCATTGACTTTGCAGGATTCATGCCTCCTAGCTGATCATGTAGCAACAGCAGACAGTCACTTACACTGGGTCGGTGACTCTGCAGCAATCCCTTACACTGAAATGACTGCATCCAGTTTCAGTGTAAGGGATCAGTAATCCTGGTTTTTATGTCTTCATGATATGTCTGTAGTCTAAGTAATGGGTTAGTTTCATCAGGATTTATGGACAAATATAAATGAGTATCATCTGCATAACAGTGAAATGAATCCCATGCTGTTTGATAATTCTACCAATTGAGAAGAGAAGTGGCCCTAGTACTGATCCCTGCTGGACTGTACAAGAGTTATCATATTCATGAACAAAATGAAATCTGTCGTATAAATCAGATTTAAACCAATCTCTACTCAGAGAATGGCTAATCCAAAATCCCATTTTACCACCCATTTTCAGCATCAATATTAAAGCACTGACAATTCATAATGATTATTTAATGCAAATTTCTTGTCTGTTCATACATTTTATAGACCTTTAGCCAAACCTACATTTATGCTGTTACTTAAGCAGTAATGATAATAAATTATTTTCTAAATGATCTATACAACTAGCTACAATACAATACAATAAAAGCAAGCAGAAGCTTAAGGGTAAAGCAGTGGTTCAGGCTCTTTATGGGGAGTCCTTGTTTAATGAGTGGTGCCCCACATCAGTAACAGCTTAAAGGCTCTCTCCATCTCCACAGATGTATTGCATTTCTATTTCAGTTAGTGGGTCACCAGGCTTTGTCTGGAGCCAAGTTTTCTGAAACGTGAACACGACTGAAAATCTCATCCAGAGAAATGTTTCAGTCTCAGATGTCGGTGCTACATCAGCAGCTGTCGTTCACTGACAGGACATAGTGCTGTATCTTTTTCTCTGAAGAAACTGAAGGGTGGAGAATCCCTTTATTTGCCTAATGGATTGCCTAGAAGTTTTTCTAGTTGCAATGATGCTGAAAATTGGTTTTCTACCAAAAAGATATGATTATAATGATGAATGAACTATATTATACTTTTTATATCACATTATTATTATATAGTATTTGTCACACTACAAATACCATAGGAAAGTATCAAGATATTATTTTTATACTACAATATTTATTCACCAAGAGCCAATAAAGTACATCTTGTTCTTGCTTATATAATCTTCTTCTAATGTTAAAAGTTTTTTCGGTGATCTAAAACCTTTGAGTGCATCAAAAAATCCAAAGGAAACTGTTGAGTGGGCAAAAATATTTAATACAGCTGATCGTCTGCCTGTTAAAAGCTTTTAAACCAATATTCTCACAGTTAGCAAAATTAAATGCTAATCATTATCAGCCGAACAATGCCATTCGCTCTGTGAGTCTCTGTGCTTTAACTAATAATGCAGGATCCAAATTAAAAATAAAGAGCAGGACTTATGCGCGTTAAGTCTGGGAATTATGCGTTTCTGCATTTTCCTTGGAGTCATTATATTCTTATTGTCCATTTCCCACCACAAACTTTGACTTAGTTTGTTTTGTTCTGTTTAATTTTAGATTTTATATCAAAGACCGGCACAACATTCCTTTGAACTGGAAAAAGGAGCTTCTAAAATGTGGATTAGTGAGTCAATGCAAGCATTTCTCAGTCAAAACAAATCAAGTTATAAAGTAAGAGAGGTTTGTTGCTCTGTTTTTGTCTGCAGTAAAATCTCGAAAAATCCTCCAAAGCCAAACTTCTGGTGCAGCAGTTACTTAGCTTAAAGAAGTACATCATCTTTACTGTTTGGAGAACATTTCATATATGCTGGTTTTGCCTAAAAACTGAGTCAAAGAATGAAGCTGGGAATGATGGGTGCAGCGTTGAGTTTGAATGCTTTACAAGAAAACATGCAGGTCTGCAAGTAGGTTTAATAATCCAAAAGAATATGTAGGACAGTTTGATCCAGACTTACAAAGGACATGAAAGATTAAAGTGTTCCCACACCAAGATTGGCTGGAGTTCTTGATGAAACTGTTCTCAGCCATATTAACTGATGAGTCATCCTAATTAGTGTGAACATTTTTTCCCTTCAGCTTCAACACCTGCACTAAAAAGTACTGTCAAGACCTGAATCAATATGCAGATAAGGAACACGTGGGTTGTTATAACATTTGGCACAACAAGCACCAGGGATTTTACCATTGTTGTTGCAGTACTCCTTTTTTCTGTTCTACGTCCCTTTACCTACAGCATCAAAAGTATTTACTTGTAATAAACTGGTTCATTTCTTCAATGGGATTAGATGTGATAGACCTGTACTTAATTAAATATTGTTTTCAGTGAATATCTGAAGAGGGTCGACATTTTCTAGAATCATCTTAGCTTCTTTAAGGCATTTCTCCATCATCTAGAGATAGAAATATTAACTTATTCCATTTTGAAAATTACCTTAAGTTCAATCAAATTGGTTGGTTTGCATCCCTGAAAAGTATCTTAAAGTCTTAACATAAGGTTTGCATTAGATGTAGTTCTGGACTGATCCATGACAGGAAGGTTTTTCATAATTGGTTTTTAGCATGTAGGCCAGACAGTTTAGTTCTGATATCATTAGGAAGAAGTATTTGCAGTGTCTCCCACATGGTTTGCAGCAAACTTTAAATGTGGTTTTGAAATAAAAGTAAAGAGAGGATAAAACATAGACTGTTGCCTTGCTATTCGTTGTACATTCGCTATAGCCTGTAAAACCCCTAATAAAGATCTTTTTTTACAATGACTTTTGCTTAAGTTCAATTTGAGTTTCATCTGACTGGTTAGACTGCGGCCTTTCTATTCTTTGTTTCTACCTTTTTCTTAAAGCACTTTGTTCACGTGTTACTTAAATGAAATAGATCCACAGTTTTTTCTTGCTTCTCCTTGACAAAGTCAACATGTGTCATATGTGTTTTGGCAACAGCTCTGCATCACTGAGGCTCCTCCAAAGTTACCTTAATGATGCTGTGTATTCTCTAACAAACCTTTATTTTCATACTGCAATTCAGTTACAAACACATTTACTCTACTTTCTATGTAACTTATCAAGAAAATTAGTTCAATTCGTTTCTATTAAGTGGAAGCTCCTCAACTGAGCTCAACACATGCAACATCATTCAGATCTTTTATAAAATTATGTTAGCTTACCATATTAAATGATATAAATCGTAGTTTATAGTTAGAAAATACCAAAAATAAAAAAAGAAGTTCAAAAGCTAGGAATATTATTGCAAAGCACAGTAAAGAACTTCATTGTTGTCCATTCTGAATATGGCTGCTTGCTGAATAGACTATTAATATTTGAGTATTTAACTATTAACACAGAACATTTGCATCACTCAAATAATGACTGTAGATTTAGTCACAGCTCTCTCGATTTCTCTTCTGGCCTCTTTTAACCTGACCTACACACACACACACACACACACACTACACGTAGAGCCATTCTTCTCTTTCTGCGACCCCCTCACTATTTTTTTATCAGGATTAACTGTACCGTTCTGTATAGGGGGTGAATTCCAGACCCACAGTGACAGTTTATAGCCTACTGTCTGTGTGGGAAAAATGTAGCTGCACGTGACTATCCTAATCACGTAATAATGTTATTAATAATGTTAGAATTGTATTTTAATCTTGGATTCATAGCCACTGAACAGTACCTTCAAATTATTTCATAACTATTTCCTAACCTAGTTGAAGGCAAAACTTTCAGTCTCCATCTAATTATAAATGATTTTTAATTGTTAAGTTATATTGTAGATTATTTTACTAAGAGTGATGATTCCATTAAGTTTAAGTTTTTGCATCCTTTCGGTTTTCTGTAAGTGTTCATTCTTAGTCTTTTGTCACGTTCTGTTAACTTATTGTTCATGTTGTTCTTAGCACTGTTTACTTAGCTCACTGTTAGCCTCCCAGCTTCTCACTCTTCCTTACAGCTGTTCCACATACTGGTAAGACTTCCCTTTCCTCGCTCTCAGCAATCCTCCTTTCTCAGGTCAGCTTCACCCTGACTCTGTTGTGTGTTCGCTCCATTATCCATCAGTAGGTCACACGAGATCCATATTGGATTCATTCATTCATCCATTCAGTCTCCTTTCATTTTAAAATGTACCAGATCTGCTTTACTCATCCCGTGTCTGACTTCCTTTTAGGCTCATGTGGTCCGTGTGCTATTTAAAAACAGATGCGCTCTGTAATTCTGACGTCGATGAATGAGTGTTCCCTGTCATACAACGCCATAAGGCTGATGATGATTACACTTGACTGAGGCAGTCAGTGTGTATAAGGAGTAAGCATTTAAGCTCTTCTCACCAGATTCATATGATGTAAACCATCTTAGTCGTTTTTTTCCTAGTTCTTGTCTGGAAGGTTCTGATTTTTGATAAGTTTTGAAAGATTTCCACTTAAACCGAGCTTCAGATCTGTGTTGGGTTCTTTAAATGTGTAAACCATGACAGTGATAAATAATTACAGAGAATCAAATGATATCATCTTTGACCTCTGGCCTGTTACAGGGTAGGTAATAGGCAGCGGTGGGTAGAGTGCCCAAAAATTGTACTCAAGTAAGAGTAGCACTATTTCAGTTTTTTTTGTTATTCAAGTAAACGTAAAAAGAATTTGGTAAAAAGGCTCATTGAGTACTGAGTAATTGCTGGATACTAATATCTGATCTTATGTTTAGAAATGATGCTGGGAGACTTTATACACAAAATCGGATGTCTTAAAGACTTGAAAGCATAAAGAATACAAATAAATGTCATGAATATAAAAGGTCAAATTCATGCAGAAGAAATACTTACCAATACCAAATATTAATTTCCCATGTAAAACTTAGAAAACCAATCATTACAGTAAGAACTGGATAAATGTTAGGACAGGGTAAAGAACCTCCACTGATAATATCTGTTTACTGTATGTTTACCTGATCTTGGAATTGTTCAAATTACCGTATTTTCACGACCATAAGGTGCATACAAAAGTCTTTTTTTTCTCTCAAAATGTGAGGCGCGCCCTTTAGGGCGGTGCGCCCTTTGTGTTTACTGCGG
>JAUZNJ010037553.1:0-11414 GCA_034780135.1 Jordanella pulchra | reverse complement strand
TCACTCAGCTATGCAAAACATGAAGGGGTGCCAATAATGGTGAGCAGGACTGTAGGTGTTTACTTTAAAACACTTGATGTAAACTAATTTAAAGTAACAGATGATGTTCACTTTGCAAATCAAATCCTTCCTTTTAAAACTGTCTTCCTTTGATCAGTTCTTATCAGTTCACTTGCTAAAAGTCAAGGTAAACAGAAAGGAGTGATGCTCAAAATAAATACATGACACTGAGGTGTCACAGTTCCAACTATCAAGCATTAGAGACAATAAGCTCAAGTTTTTATTTTCAGTAACAGATTAATCGATACCAAATTCTTTTTCACACTTAAGGGTTTTCTCAGGGATGCAGAGTAAAGGTTTAACCCGACAGACAGACTTTGAGAAAAGAAGCAAGACTTGTTTAGTTCTTAAAATGTTCACAGTATACTAAGTTTTGTCCTTAAATGTTGTCATCAATTAAAAAGCAATATATTTACCAATGGATACCAACGTGATTATTTGAATATCTCTTTTTTTAATCAGTGCTGGTCTTTTAATTTTTGAGGTGGTAAAGAATATACATTTTATTTTGAAAGCATTTAAAAGAAACTGCCTTTGGCAATACAAACACAAAGTCCTCCTTAGTGGAGGGTCTTCCATATAAAGTATGGTGGTATCTCCATATAAATGACAGGTCAAGGGTTAAATACTTTGTGCCTATTCACATAACTAGTGGAAAGTACTTTGCTGATCACAGAATCCTAAAGAATGCCCTTTTGTGTAATGAAAAGCATTTTATTGTTTAACACCATTTTACCTCCCAAATCATTATTCTAAACTTTTTTTTTGTTTTCGCTCTGTTTCAGTTTCGGACATTTGATCCATGTAAACAGCTTTGGTGCAGTCACCCAGACAACCCTTACTTCTGCAAAACCAAAAAGGGGCCACCTCTCGATGGGACCGAATGCGCTCCAGGAAAAGTAAGATTGCTGGAATGCCCTGAATCAGGTTCAATAAAATGTCGATATTAGATTATCATGTATAGAAATCTCTAAAGTCTTTCAAACACTACTAGAACTGTTTAGGTTTCGTAGTGTTGGCAATAATGGTGCCGCAGTGGTTGAGAATGCAGGAGTTTAGGCCAAGTAGGCCTCGCTACCGAAGGGTTGGAGGGCCTACATAAGCGCTATAAAAGGAAAGGCCATTTACAAAGTAGTTATTAACAATGCGTATTCCTGATGGGTGGCTCTGCAAAATCATTTGGATTCAATTTAAAAACTTTTTTTTTCCTTTCTTTGCGACTAGAGTGCAAGTGAACTACTGCACAGATCTGGCAGTGAAACATTTTTGAATCTTTTTTTTTTTTTTGCTGTCCAGAGGTCTGGTTTGACCAATTAGTCAGAATGAATTTTGATATCCAGGTTTATGGCCATATAGTTGGTAGCTTTGGTTTGATTTTCCATCTCTCACATAACATTCAACAGTTAAAAAACAACAACCACAGTATGCTAAAAATGAATCTGAGGAAAAGATAGCCAGCCAGCCAGCCAGCCAGCCAGCCAGCCAGCCAGCCAGCCAGCCAGACAGACAGACAGACAGACAGACAGACAGACAGACAGATATAGATACTTTATTAATCCCCAGGGGGAAATTCAAGGTCACAGCAGCTTATGATAATACATACAACATACACTACAGTTCGCACAAGAAATTACTAAATTAAATTAACACTATCACCAGGTCAACATTACTAAGAGATAAAAAGTACTAAAAACCCCATAATTCTAAATACCAAGTAAATTTAGAGCAGTTGCCAGATATAAGAAACTCAATAATACCAGTATTTACAGATGTGGATGTGCAGCTCATGTTTTTTCATAAATAAAAGAGGGGAGGCTGGTTTTTAAGGATGCCAATCTTCCAGAACCAGAAACCCTTTGTGGAGTTTTTATGCTCAATTAGTTGCAATGACCCTGCACCATGTCTTTTTCTAAAGCCTTTTAGTATCCATATTTTTAACATAATACTTGTTTAAGGCAAAGATATTAGTGAGGAGAAATGCTCAATGAATACTGTTTAGTCTGTTGAAAGATTTGCACCATAGGCAGGGATTTTAAAGCACTCTGTGGTGAGTCCAGCCTGCCTCTAATTCATCACTGAGGAGAAAGATTCTGACCAAAATTTTAATAGATTCAGTTTCTGCAGCTGTTTAACCTGTACAGTATATCAGAGGGCTACTTCTTATATCCAGCAGGCGTGGGCTTGAGGAAGGATACACAGGACACCTTTAGGTGTTTTTTCAGCTGTGATATTAAGTCCATTTAAAAATATCTCTGGTTTGTTTCCCTGCTTAGTTATGGTTTCAAGTGGGCTCTATAGCAGTTTGTTCACAGTTTGAATCTGATCTAAGTTTTAAGCAGACAGCAGCCATTGACACATTGCAATGTAGGGTTGGGCAGAGTAAACAAACTATTAAACACAGTTGTGCTTCTTTTAAACCACGAGTTACTGGACAAACATCAAGCCCTATGAACAATAAAAATGGTCTGAATGTTCGGAATGTTTCATGCAGTGTTTGGGAAAAAGAGCAGCACTAAATGGAAATGAGTGGAACACTGACAAAAAAAATTTAGCCCATGTTTTACTGAAAGTTTAAGAAGAAATTGTGTCTTAAAACTACTGATAAGCTTTGAAAACCCAAATAAATGCCTTTTTAATACTTAGCCCTGTTTTCTCTCTGGGTCCGAAGGTGTTGTGAAGATTTTAAGTACTATTTTTGTTAATTTACCTCCAAGGAAATAAATATGTTCTTATTTTGGTTTGTTGTACGTTTTCTCTCTCTTCTCTCTGTTATCATGTTTAGTGGTGCTACAAAGGTCACTGCATGTGGAAAAACCCAAATCAGCTAAAGCAGGATGGTGCCTGGGGTTCCTGGAGTAAATATGGCTCCTGCTCACGGTCCTGTGGAACTGGGGTTCGCTTTCGAACCCGGCAGTGTAACAACCCTGCGTAAGTAACAGGAGCTGTAATGACAGGATTACATGCAATTTTAGACGTTTTTAATAAGATTACTCACAAAACAAGTTGGTGGACTAAAGAAATTAAGCTGATTGTATATATTTTCAGTGTTATTCAGATGTAAATAGAGCTCTATTTTTGGTGTTGTGTGAATTTTTTTAATTGACGTCACTGTAAAAATCTTGTTCTTTTCACTTGAGGTGGTTTAAATGGAAATGCAATCACAGCACATCTAACGTAATTAAAGATGTGCTTCTGTAACAAATACTTTAGGATTAATTTTGTAAGGTGATTTATTCTAATGCTCCAGTACACATGAGCTCCTTACCTGTTTGTTAAACTTAGTCATTGTTGATTAGATAATGAAATAAATCAAGAGTTGAAGTGACCAAGATAAAAACTGAACAAATTAATCAAGAATAAAAAACTTTGCACAATTTTCAGACTTCTTAATTAAAGCTGTATCCCATATGGACTCATTCTGTCTCTGTAATGGAACTAAAGCCGATGAGACAGTCATGGTAAATTGTGGTTTTCTGCACCGATTTACATAATGCTTCCAGTGAAGATTAAGTCCTCTGTGACTAATGTTGCTATTTTGTTATTAAGAAATCACAAATGTTCCATTTATACATTTTAATCCTAAAGTGCTAATATATTTCAGCTATGAGGACTTTTCTGCATTTAAATTAACTCCTTACAAAATAATTACAAGACAAACCAAAGGCATTCTTGTTTTTTGTCAAATGGTAATCTGTAATATTTGCTCTTCTGTTGCTTCATATGGCTCCAACAGAGAACAAAAAGGTGGATTTGAGGTGTTTATGCAGAGAAGTTGTTCGATACAACCTTTTGTACACATGCAGCTTTCTTACAAGAAAGAAACTTTTCTCCTTCAACTCTTTAGACCAAATAATGCTTGTAATGTCTTTTACTAATCATGCTGCCATGAACTTTACCGTGCTTTTTCACCTGTTGTGATGTAACTGGTCATTGCTCTGTGTTGTGATGGATGCTCCCAAATATCAATTCTTCAGAGGCTCTCTAGCTGTCTTGACTCTCTTGTGAATAAAAATGATGGACTTCCAGTAGTTTGGAAATGGCCTTGTTATCCTTCACAGTTTGATTGACAGTAACCGTAACTTTTCTAAAGTTCTTTCTTTTCTATGCATTAGTGCGCATGGACAGTTTGTAAATGTTTTATATCCTCCTGAGTTGCACATTTTTAACAGCTTTACAGGATTTTTTTTTATCTTATGCTCTAAAAATCACCTATCCTTACTTTGTGGTTTTATAATTTGTAACTATCTCTGTATTTGCATTCTTAGTTATACTTTACTTTGCTGCTGGTTCACCAGAGTTTCTCCACTGTGGAATAACAGAATATTTCTTTTCTACTCTAAACTAAGCTCTAAGTGTTATATTTTTAGCAGCAAACTGCGAAAAAAGATGTTTTTGTCCTTTGTAGTTTCTGCACATAGTACTTTTTGTCATTTTCACCTATTTTTTTTTATTTGTATCTTTGTTCTTAAACCTTTAGAATAGAAAGACAACGACTTTCCATTTTTAGTATGACTTTAATGGTGGTCATTTCAGTCCAATCTGAACATAGAAAAACATCAAAAACAACAAAGTGGTACACATCACTTCAGGGGCAGCATTTTTTTACTCCTTTGGTTTCAAATCGAACTTGTTTTCCCTCTGAGTCTTCTGATGTTGTTCCATCTCTCTTCCACAGACCCTCAAACGGCGGCCAGGACTGTCCTGGAGTCAACTACGATTACCAGCTGTGCAACATAAACGAGTGCCCGAAGCACTTTGAAGATTTCCGAGCTCAACAGTGCCAGCTTCGCAACTCCAACTTTGAATTCCAAAATACCAAACACCACTGGCTCCCTTATGAACATCCTGATGGTAAGCTGGGGAAAGGTTAACAGATTGTGTAGCTGGATTTCTATTCTCAAGAAAGTGAAAATCAATTGATTCATTTATATAGCTTCAGGCTAAACTGGGGAATAACACAGTACCTTACAAAAGTGTTTCAGCCCTTAACATTTGTGCTTCTGTTGCATTATAATAACCAACTTCTTTGTATTTCACTTAGATTTTATGTTGTAAACCATTGAATGATTGAAAGGTCTAAGGAAAAGGATGCATTGTTTAGATTTGGGATAAGCTTGCATCTATTCCACCTACTTAGGTTTTAGAATTTATTTTTATTACAATTACAATCTTTACAAATCTTTTCCCTCCTTCAGCTTCATAAATCCAAGAGGCTAAAGTTTTTGTCCTCTTAATTTTTGTAAAATAGGTCACTCTAACTGCCATACATTTTTATCAGTGTATACACATTGGCACAGATGAGCTGAATCAAAGTCTAGGAAGCAGTATGCTGCAACCTTCGTGTAAGTTAAGTATGTTTTTCACCAGACAGAACTTTTCATATGTAGTCTAGCAAGTTTAGTTTTAAAGAAAAAACACAAACCATGCTTTTAAGACTTTCCTTGAAGCTCCCATTGGTTTTTTGGATGTTTTTGCTCTGGTTATTGCTCTCCCTAGCAGGCCTGTCAGCTTAGATTAGTGGTGCCCAAAGTAGGCCCTCAAGGGATGGTGTCCTGCATGTTTTATACCTTGCCCTGATTCAAAACACCTGAATCAAATTAATGTTTCAGTAGCTAGTTGCTATAGAACTAGGTGACATTCAATGGAAGTAATTTATCTATTTGAATCAGCTACGTTTGAGCAAGGACAGTGATAAAACGTATAAGGCACCTGCCTATGAGGACCGGAGTTGAAGATAATTGTTCTCTAATACTCTCTATGCCAGTGTTTTTCAACCCTGGTCTTTAGGGTACACTCCCTTGCTTGTCTTGGATGGTTCCATGCTGTGACACACCTGATATCAACTGTTAGCAGGTTAACAGGATTTGCTGAACTGCCATCCTCTAAACCGGGTACATGAAAGCATGGAAACATCCAAATACATGCAGGACAGAGGGCCTTTATGACCAGGATGAATAACACTGCTCTCTTGAACCCCTTTACCTCTGCAGACCAGCTATTTAGGTTTAGATAAAATAGCTCTGTGTTTTGCTGATTTCTGAAAGTGGGGGCCACATACTTATAGGTACTTATGTTTTTAAATTAATTTTTGAAAGATTCACACAATAACATATCCTTTTTTTCAGTGCACAATGACGCACTGTTGCATCGGCCTGACGCACAAACTCCCAATGGGAAAGAGTTTCTTAAGGTTTTTTAGTGCCTCAGTTATCAAGACAAGACGGTGTATTCTAAAGAGAAACTCGCAGAATTTGTCTTTGATTTTTTTGCTGCTTATTTTGATTTCTACTTGTTCTGCTTTGTAGAATTGAAAGCCAGCTGCAGAATTTACCCTTTTGCTTCAAGATAGTTGATTACTTTTGCTCTGCTTCCAAGAATTGCTTTATATGTAATTGTCTGTTTCAGAGTAGAAGTGACTTTTTATCAGACTTCACTTTATGAAGCTCCTTCCAACTTATTACATCTGAAATGGTTTGAGAGCAGGTCTTATGCAGAAAAGACATAAAAAGATGAAGTTTATTCCACTGAGGGAGCAGAAGGACAGCAGATGAAAAAGTGGAAGGCCATTGGTTTAGAGGTTTTTGTTACTATTTTGCAGGAATTAAAAAAAGGCAGCTTTTACAGTGGTTATGATTGACCTTGCTTTGTTTGTGAGAAAATCTGAATTTGAGATCTATTGCTGGGCTTAATTAATCATTATTATGTTTTAAACGAAAATTCTTAACAGTACTTTTCTACAACATAAGCATATATTTACATATTGAGATCTTATTTAAATGTATTGGTTGTTTTAATATTGTTGGTTAATTGAAAGGATAATTTTCAACATTTTCCAAATGTCATCCTTTTATCAAACACTGTTGTTGTTTATGTTTTAAAGGTCCAGCATGACACAAGTTCATGCTGCTTCTGTGTTAAAGCTGCATTTTTTGAAACAGAGTTTGACAGACAGTGATTATGTTCTACATGACTCGTGGACACATTGTGACCTTATTATAAGCTGAGAGATCAGCTTGTCTGAGCTTGTCTTTCAAAAGATCTTTTTTTCTCTTATATTAGATGTGATGGAAATTAGGTGCTATTTGTTTCTTGTAATATTTGAAAAAAATTTATTTGGGATTATTTTTATTGAAACTGGTTCCAGCAAAGCATAACCTGCAAAACATATCAGGAAATTACTAATGAATGGGTTTTTAAAAAAATCTACTCCCTTTTTGGTGCAATTATTTTGCAAATGCAGTCAATTTTGTCACACAAAAAATAGCTGCCTATTAGTGTTTAAAGCAATATTGCAATTCCTCAGATATTTGTTTCTGGAAAAATTGTCATTACTTCGTTCAAATAATCGCAGTGCAGTATTCATATTTGCCAGAGAAGTGATCTGGCAATTTTGACTATTTCTCATTTTCTTTCCAACATTAAAAAAGCAAAGCTGTTATGTTTGGATTTTTTAAGTGCCGAGCCCACATGCAGAACACCAAGACAAAAGAACTTTATCAGATTTAAGATGTTTATTTTAAGAGATGAACTGAGGAGCGAGGCGAGAGCCAGGTCCAGGGAGGTAACACCGACTGTAGCAGACACTGGGAGAGAGAGAGAGAGACTGATGAGTTCACGGCCAGTTGGAAACTGAGCAGCTGTAAGGAAGAATCTTACTGTTCGAAGATTGATTCCAATTTTTGAAGGGAGGCTTAGGTATCAGGGGTCTTTGTTTCCCGTGTGGGTCCAAGAGCAGCGGAGGAGTGTGGTGGGAAAAAATTCATTTGTATGAACAAAATTAAAAGAAGAAACAGCTCAAAGTGGTTTACATTATTTAAACAATTACATGGAAAGTGAAGGCAAAATAAAGCAAGTAAATATAAAAAAAATTATAAAAGCAGATAGTAAAGCACCTAAAACAGTTGGACCACAAACATAAACTAATTATACCTCAGTTAGCAGTTTAATTTTAACAATTAAACGTGGTTATAAACAAATGAACTTAACTTTGATTTAAAAGGACTCAAGTTTTCAGCAGTTTTACAGTTTTCTGGGAGTTTGTTCCAGATAAGTGGAGAATAGGAGCCTAATGCTGCTTCTCCACGTTCTGTTCTGGGTCTACAAAGTAGGCTAGAACTAGAAGACCCGAACCTGGAAGGTTGATGCACTGACAACAAATTCAATTCATTTCGCTTTTATTTATACAGTGCCAATTCACAACACATGTCCAATTTATTTTATAACAGGCTGCAGTTGGCAAAGCGTTTGAAATAAATTATCTAAGGAATTGAGCTGCAAGTCTGCATAGATTAGGTACACTCTATAATGTCTTCTCATAGATAATATATTTTTATGTATCTTTAAAAGATACATTTTCTCTGAGATTTTCTGTTCAGATTTTCAGATGAGCTGATGCTATGTCTCTTACTTTAAATGTGTAAAAGAAATGTGTAACCTGTTTTGCTGAGGTTACACATTTAAAATAAATTATTTGTGATATCTAGACTGTTTAAAAAACACCCCTTTGATATTGGCCTAAATAAAAAAGACCAATTATTGACAGAAATTGGGTGTTCCGTGTTTCCGTCCAATAAAATATTTTCCCTCTTCCCTTAATTCAGTGCAGATTGAGGACTTTTATCATCTTGTAAACTTGTTTGTTTTTGTTGTTGTTGTTTTTGTTTTTTACAGTGATGCAGCTGTTATTTTTAATCCCAAACCAGGAACAAATTAAGGACCATAAAGTACAGAAAAACAAACTTGAATTAAAACATAACAGACAATTTGTATACAGATTTGGGATAATTTTCTTTTATGAAGGATATTAAACAAAGGGGTAAACCTCATGAAACCTCAGTATTATCTCTGTCATAAAGTAAAACATGCAGAAAGAGCACTGACTGACTAGCTAATTTTCTACCCCTGACTGGATTTAATGCAGCTCCACAGCTCATCCACATTAGTACCGCTGTTGTTTGGACCACAAAACATGCAAATGCCATGCAGTAAAGTTGCTTTGAACTTTGTAATCAGCTTTTCCAGGACAGACTTATTGGGAAGCTTTATAATCTCTTCCTAAATGGTTGTCTGGTTGACAGGTGGAAAATATATAATTTTAGTTTTACACATTTTGCATTTGGTGTGGCTCTTGTCCAAGTGATTTTTCGCTTCACTGCAGAGGGTGCTAGTTTTATTTCTTGCCCAGCCACCTCTTCCTGTCTAAATGTCTTCGCCATAAGCTGTTCAGATCATGCATTTCCATGCTTCAAAGTTCAGCCTTTGGCTTCATTTCAATTAACATTAAGATATTGAGTTTTGCTAATTATAAATCAATTCAGAATCCTCTCCCTGTCTGTATGTTGGTGCATCTAAAAGTTGTTTTTCACACCTCTGTACAAAAAAGAGGCAGGTATGAAAGAAAAGACCACGGGGCATTGAAGGTAACTTGACAAGAAACTATAAAGGGAACGAGAACGCATGAAAGGAAGTAGATAAAAACAGGAGGCATCAGTACTGGGGAATTGATTAGTGAAGTGGGGAACAGTTGGTACAGCTTGGTTCAAATACTACAACAGGAGAATACACAAGTTGATAGTATTTTTAGACTCATTCAACTAAACTAAAAAAGTAATTCATGAATGGCTTTATTGTCAGAAAGCACAATACAGAGCAAGATGTGACTTCTTTGGAGCCTGTTATTTTCTTTACATTATCTGCTCACAATATGTGGAAATATGATGAAATGCAATTAAAAATAAAAAATTACAATACTAGAATATGACCTGTAGATTTCCTTTATTTATGTTTTAGGAGGATTTTCTGCAACATGAAAAAATATATTTTTTTAATCTAGAGGTTTTATATTTAAAATGCTTTGTCTATTTTCAGCGACATCATTGTGTTTGGATCTGTGGAAATGTATGTTGTGCTAAAAAAACTAAAAAAAAAAATCAGACATTGCAAAACAAAGCTAAACCCAGGTAGTCATGGTGAGCTCCCCAATAAACAGAAGAGCCACTTCAAAGAGGCTCATATAATGTCACTAATTCTAGTTAACAAAATAAGAAGGAACCCTGTAATGAAGATGGAATGAACACAGAGGAATAAGGGAAAGTAGTTAAACTTGGAAAACAGAATCAACACTATTAAACACCAACATTCCAAAAGTAGCCAAAACCTGTGAATGAAGGAAAATTTAAGACTGAGAACCAAATGGAGGAACTAATCTAGGAAGATGGCTCTGTAAGTCCAACCGCACTGGTTGCTGAGCAACTCATGAAGGGGCCCTGTCATCCTTATTTCAGAGAAGAATAAAGTCATGTAGCAGAAAACATTATAGTGCTAATGAAAAAGTCTTTTCACATTTTCTGACATTATGAAAATAAACCTCAGAGAAATAATGAGCAGCAGATGGACTAAGAGGCTTTGGAATAAATGAGGTGGAAGGACAATTTAGCGGGCATTTTTTTTTCCAGCAGATGACCAGCAACTTTGAGATGGTGTTGTTGGAACGACTCAGTGAAAAGGACAGTGACAAATCATTTGATACGTAAGATTAGCCAAGTGTTATTTATGTTTTCTTAAATGACCCATTCTATTTCTTTAAAGTATCTGTAAGAGTCTTTCTCAAAGGAACTTAGAGTTGAAGGTGAGAGTTGAAAGAAAATGTTAAATTCTTATTGGCCAAGAAAAACCTAATATTTCTAAGTAGAAAATATAGACCCTTGACTGATGAGCTCTGATCAGTCCACATCCATTTTATTTGGGCTGGGGTATCTTTAGAACTATACCAAGGTTAAAGTAATTTTGAAATGTGAGCAGCACAAAGAAAAACACAATTTGCCAGGTGATGAGTACAGAGCGGCCCAGCTGCTGTACTTCACAAAAGAATTTGTTTGAACATCCTTTTTGTGTGAAAGGTCTCACAGGAGAGAGAAAATAATGTTTTTTTTCTTTTTTTAAGATGGAGATTACAGAAGAAACTTTAAATCATGTTTCTCTTGAAATGCCTTCATGTCTTACTGTATCATCAGTTTTTTAATTTATTTTGCTTTTCTATTGCATTACAGTTACTATCAACTCTTAAACCTTTTTCAGATTTTTGGGGAATAGCATTAACTTTATAAATCTGGCTATTGTTTGACTGCAAATTAGCTGTTTCTCTGCAAAACACAGGGAATTGATAAGATTTTCACGATTCCGATTCCCTCATCGATTCTTTGAAACGATTCGATTCCTTATCGATTCCAATTCGTGGGGAAAAGGAGAGCAAACAGTTTGATTATGAGCATCAAATTGGTTAACTATCACACGACCTTACAAACTCAACAAGGTCAAGATGTCCACAGCAAATGTGCAACTGGAGTAACATTTAT
>JAUZNJ010037552.1:0-11414 GCA_034780135.1 Jordanella pulchra | reverse complement strand
ATCTATCTATCTATCTATCTATCTATCTATCTATCTATCTATCTATCTATCTATCTATCTATCTATCTATATACACACACATAAGAAAGAATATGTTTAGCTAAAACTAGACCAAGGAGTAAATAATACAGAAAATGCTGAGATAACTGAAGAAAGGAAGAGAAAAACTAAGAATACAGAAATGATATAAATCTCGACAAAAACACAGAATAACATAAACAGAACAAAAAACTACAGAATGGCACATCATTAAAAAGTATATTTTTTAACTCTTTTTTTTATATTTTATGTAAAAAAGCTGGTCAAACCAAAGTAATATCATATTAGCTTGTTTTTTATATGACCCTCAACCATCTAGGTTGGTTGTGTATTCTATGCATATGTGTGAAATAGTTTAGAGTTTAATAATTTAGAGTTTATATAAATGCTTATATTTTTTGCAAAAGAGTGCATTTGTGTGCACAGAGAACAGTAAAGAATCCACCATCCAAAGCACCAAAGAGCTGCAAAGGGCTGTACCACCTGGCCCTAGTCTTTATACCTTCTTTAAAACTGTGAAATGAAGCTTATTACAGAGTAGTCCATTTTGACATGCAGAAGAAACTTTTTAAACACCTGCTCCAATAAAGCTGGACATAAATCTACCGACAGCTTCATCACTCGGAACGTCTCTAATCCACCTCTTGGGAAAGCCAATGTGATTCATATGTAGATCTCTGGGCATGAGAGAGAGCTTGACAGTGTAGGCTGTTGCTCTGTTTCACATACTGTACCCACTGTAGACTTGTGTCTCACCCTTTGGTTTTTTGTGGGATTCCTGTGGTCTGTTCCCACAGCCTCCATACGAGGGTCCAGTTAGGATAAATAGCTCTACCTCCCACCCTGTGCCAGGGATCAACTCTACAGTCTGTTGTCATTCGCAGCTTCTCTGCACTTGAGAGAAAAGCAGGTCGCAATACTTCAGCAGAAATTTTGCCACTGCTCTCTAATAGATCAGGCAGTAAGAGAGGGAAAATCCACCTGAAGATTATCTCCAAAAACTAAATGGAAACAATGAAATTATTGTCATCTCCTACATATGAAATATCTGCATTTTGACCAAAACAATAGTGGAACAAAAGAGGAAGCACGTTGTCCAAAAGATCACTGGTTGGAATTTCCTGGAGTATCCAGGGAGCAGCGGTGATCTGATAGGAAAATCTAATCCAACATTGTTTGCAAAGTGTGAAGTCTGCTGACCTTGGATTGAACCAGGAGATTTTAACCGCGGTAACTGGTCACATTCTCGCTCTTTCACCACTGGTGACCATGGATACAGTCGTCTTTTGTCTAAAAGCGGCCGTCACCAACTTCAAAGACACTTTGGCTTTTCGACTGACCACTTGACCCTCCAATGGCCTGTTTTTTGAAAGCTAGAACAGGAAATGAACTTAAGCCCACTCTAACCACAATTACATCAGCATCAGGTATAAACAACCGAGAATATTAGAACCACTCAACAATGAACACAAGGCTGGTGGTTTTTCACATTTAATTAACACTCTTTAAAGAATGTTGATTTTGTCTATAGTTTCCTGCTGCCTAAAAAGACAGCAGTGATAAGAACTGATAAAATTGGGCCTCAAGAGCAATGATCTAAATGTCATTTCTGGCATTGATGCAGTAGTGCGCTTGCTTTGATTATTGATGAATACAAATGTTTTTTTCTGATCCCTTTTTAACCTTCTGTAGCCTTCGTACATTCAGAGGGTAGTTAGCGGATGAGTAACATTTGCTTGTTCAGTTGTAAGGGAAAGTGACTCATGTCACGGATGGAAGACATACTTCTCATCAAATGAACATTACTGCAGCGACCTCTGAAATATTTTTCTCAAGGCTGGTATGTTACTCTCTCCCTGCCAAACAGTGTGTATCTTTCTTTACAGCATGTATATTGTCTTTGTCTCCTTTGAATTTGCACATGTAATTCACACTGCAGCCACATTTTATTGCACTTTTCACCTCTACCTTTTAATCAAATGCAATTTTAATGTGCATTAAAAATTCAAGCTCTAGATTTTTTATTTCCATTCTAAACATCCTATTTAAAGGATAGGATTTTCTCCAATGCCACCTTGAGATTTCTGTCATTGCTTGTTAAATCCTCCCGTGTAGCAAATGGCTGTTGGCATCATATCTAAGTGCTATTTTTAAACATCACCAGACTTGTTTGAACAGCATGTTTTCTGATGAAAACATATAAAGTTCCAGAAAAATAGACCACATGTGCTAAACACCTTAGTAATATCTTAAGAGAAAGAAGATAAATTATGCATAACGTTCCCTGCCAGCCCATAATTACTGATACATTCCAAAGCAAGTTCCCCTGGAGGCGGCACAACTGAATAAAGGAAACACAAACTTAGCCGTTATTTTATTTATTTTTTTTACCATGCTGTTGCTTGTTGTGAATTTCAGCTAAGAACTCAAGACGATCTTTTAGATGGTTTCAGAAACAGCATGTTCATGTTTGAGTGAAGCTGAGTGGATAAATTGACGTCTCATGTGGATCAGTTCCACTGTAATAATGAATTATTCCCAAAGAAAAACCATGATGTTTTTAAACAAATACACTCCATTAAAAAATCCTTATCTTTCCCATATTCATTTCATTTTCTTTTTATGTTAGCCTCTTTTTTTCTAAAGCAGTTACAAAAAAACCTCCCCAGGGTTGCTGCTAATAGCATGATAACATCAGATGTTGCTCATGTGATAACTGGATTATGGGAAGTTATAAAACCTGAAAGGTGATATTATATTTAATACAGTGAGGGATTAGAAATTTTTTTGCTCAACATGATATAATATAATCAATGGTCTTAATTAATTTTATTGAACATATAACTGTTTTTAGGCCAACGGCTAGTTCTGTACATGTAAGACATTCAAACTAAAGAGCATGGTGAAACAAAAATGTGTATAAAGCATACAATTTTAGAGCAATTCAGAAAAAAAAATGAAAAAAGAATACTTGATAATGAATTTACGATTTGGTCCAAACTTTAAATAGGAATTACTAAGTTCAGCTAAAACTGCAAGTCCGCCTTTTTAATTTCCATAGGAGTTGACGGCATCCTCAGTTTAGTTTTATCTGCCACGTTTGTTTACATGTTTTTTTTTCTCTCTCAAAGTTTTCCTCTCCAGGCAGATCAACAGGCCGGAGGATAGCAGAGTTTGAAGACTGACGTTCAGACAGAGAATACAATGAGAACTATTAGGAGCCTTCTCTAAAGAGACAAAAATAGGACTAATAGTCAAGATTGTGTTACATTAACTGCCTTGTTTACACCATATTCTTCCGACTGTCCTTTTCTTCAATGCAACTGAAAAGATGAGCTTTATGTTAATCAACTAGGTGAAGATATGAATAATTCAGGCCCAGCATTATCTTATACCAAACTAAAGTATGACTCAGAAAAACTATGGCTGATCCTCCAGAAAAAAGAAGCTGTTTTATGGGCATAAACTGAGAGCTATTCAAATTCTAGCTCCTGCTTAAATTTAAGTTAACTGTGGAGAATCGTTCATTTAACCATTATGTTACTTTAAGTTTCTGCATCAAAAATTTACTTTTTATCTGACTAAAAAAAAAACATTAGACGACATAAAAAACTCAATTTAGCTCCAGATTTATGCAGGCAAGTGTTTTTTATGTTTTTTTTTTGTTTTGTTTTTTTGTTTGTTTTTTTAATCTGAGAGAATAGAAAATAAGAATAGAAAATATTCATACTTACAAACAACATTACATCTGCATTGCTATGGTGTGAGTTGCAACCCAGAAAACAAATGGAATTTTTTGAGTTGCTAAATATCATCAGTAATATCAGCAGTAACATGAACAGATTTCTCCCAGTTCTATGATTTAAACACAAAGCAACACTGGCATTGATGAAGTGCAGTACTTTGTGTATAGTTGGCATAAAAGCAGATGTAAACAAATTGTTCAATTTTAAACTTTTAATGCATCTTAAACATTGCTGTAAATCCTACTGAATCAAAGCTTTGAATGCCTTACATTCAAGTTGGTATTCTGACAATAACGAATATTCTATTAGTTTTATAAATTGGATAACAAAAACAATCTGACTACTAAATAATACTGTGCTAACTCCCTTGTATTTTTTATCCCTTATTTATTATCTTTAATTTTGTGTTATTTTTTTTTCTTGCCTATTCTTAATGCACCTTTTCCTCCTTGTTTGCACCTTCTTATCTACTTTGCCAGTATGTGACGTGTGAATTTCTCCGCTGTGAGATCAATAAAACTCATCTAATCTAAAATAAAAAAAAAAAACAGACACTGAATGAAACAGCTTGATTATCTATTTATTTTTCATTTAGACCCAGTTTGTAATGTTTTTTGGTTGTTGCATTCATGCAGTCACTCAATTAAAAGGCTGCTCTTAAAGAATAATTGATGAATTATATAATAATAATAATATAATATATATAATAATTGATGAATAATTGATGGTGATAAGTTGGGCATTTCTAACATTTGCTTTCTCCTTCCTGTAGGCGAAAATGGATGGAATCTTAAGTAATGCACAAGCAGATCAATTTAACAAACAACAATTTACCTAATCAACACACTTCAAGGCTTTTCAATTATTCTTTTAGAGCAGCCTTTTAATTGAGTGACTGCATGAATGCAACAACCTCACAATAGGCTTTGAAAACAAAGCAGTCTGCCAAGTCAGCCAAAAAACCAATTTCCAATCCCTAGAAATGAGATTTAGGAGGATAGATGGTTATTACCTCCTGTGTTATGTCAGATTTAGGGTGCTACCCAAAGAGATTTTTAAATCCATACGCTATATTTTCTAGCTCTGAATGCATTGACTTTAAGGCTTTTAATGAGACTTAACAATGGCCCTTTTTAAGCACTCCTGAATGAGCCTGGTCAAGACTTTGCAAAACTGCAAATTTCTAGTGCAGTTAGTCCCTCTGGTTGCACACAAATGCTTTCTGATTAGATTATATAGCATCTTGTTGGCTATATTTTCTTTATGTGTTTCGCACTTTGTTTTTGCTCCTTTTCTTAGGCTTTTTCTGTATTTTTGACATTGACATACCAAACTGACTTAACTAGGAATTAAACCAGACAGCTCAGCATTTTTCAAGCAGAAGTGTAAAAATAAAGAGGAAATGTCTAAGAAAGTTTGAAAACGTAAAAAAAGCTACATGAGTAACTTTCGAAAACGATAGTAAAGTTGGAGTTCATTAAAGTACGAGCTAAAGTCTCAGAGGTTAAAGTTAATGGGTGCGTAAGTATGTCGACATATCTACTGTCCACGTCTTGATCAAAAATCTTTGTAGGCTCCAAAAGGACAAAGCAAATATTATGAGAATAAACACCTGGTAGATTTTGCTTTTATATTGATATGAACATATGGATTTTATGGACATAATACATGGCAAGACCCCTTTAAACCTTAAATGTCAATGTTCAAGGGACATTGACACCAGACAAAAGATGATGCTTTATCTTACATTAATGAGTCAAAAATGATTCAAATATGAAGTAAATAAGACATTAAATAACAAAGAAATTAATATATAGTAACTCTATGAAAAAGTCTTGTAAAATATTTACATTTTTTGTTTCTTACACTTGGTGGCAGTGATGAATCACACATGTTAATTTGGATCATTTTTCAGTGTTAGACAGCCTAAACCCAAAATGACTTAACCCCTGTTTTTACAGTGAATTAAACTTAATGAGAATGTGTCAAAGCTTGTGTGTCCACCTTGATAGACTCACTCTGGTCTCTTTCAGTCACTATATTGGAATCAGTCAACACAAAACTGTATGAAGATAAAGGGATGGGTCTGTGATGGATTTGGCTGAAAGACCCAGCAAGTCACTGGCCATGGCCCAAACACCATCCCATTTGCATTCCTCAAGGGCAAGCTGTCTAATGTTATCTCTGCTCACTCCAACAGAGGCCTCTGAAGCCACAAAGGACTTGCTGTGTAGATCTCTTCCCACATCACATACACTGAAGAGCAAAGGCCGACTTCAGAAGTGTCTAATTATGCAGACCTGTCAGCAAGGGATGCACCTGTAGGCACAGGTGTTTATGTCCTTGCATGCATGCAACGGTCTTTGTTTAAGGATTCTGCACAGGCCCTTTCAGTTGTACACCATTTTAATTATGTAGTATGAGCATGTGTAGTCATGATTTTAATTTTACGAACGCAAACCAAACAGGAAAACGCACACAAGCCCTCACCAGCATGTAGAGACATGAAGACAGTTAGCAGAATGACTTTATTCCTCCTTTTATGTATGCTAATGCTGCAGGTGTGAAATCTCAAATCTGTTTCTATGTGTGTGTGTGTGTGGGGGGGGGGGGGGGGGGGGGCCCCCCCCCCCCCCCCCCCCCCCCCCCCCCCCCCCCCCCCCCCCCCCCCCAAGGTTTAGCTGCTACAGAGGGAGAAGACTAGATCTAGGGTTTAACATTTTGTATAAAGGATTAGGCATGTCTGAGGGGAGATAAGACTTTGCAGGATCAATGCTGTGTTAAATGTATCTGCCAGAAGAAGAGCAGCAGAAATGCGCAGAGACTGCCAACATTCCTGGGGATCAGAAGCAACTACAGACTTCCAGCTTTTTTATAAAAATCTCAGGACAATTTGACAAGGTATAAGCTCAGTGCATCCTCTAAAGAACAAAACATAGAACGCCTGGGTTTTTGGACTTTATCTAATGATTACCAACTTTTCTGTTTACTTAGAACGAAACGTTCTCAGGAATTACTTTTTAAAGACCTTAGTTCAAATGTCTATTTATATTTACCGGACATAAATAATTAATACCAACATTGAGATGAAAATATGATGAAAAAAATATCTAAGTGAAAAACTTTGTTTTTTCCATCCACTCTGTGGTTTACTGTATAAAAAAGTATTTTTAGCTCATAGTTGAGAAATGCAATATAGGTACCACTGATGGCGCTTAGGTTGCTTTTACTTGGGAAAAGAATGTGGAAAACATGAACGGTTTCGGGACCAGTGATGGATTTAAGCATTTAAAGTTTTTCCTTTCAAAAACACAACTTGGAAACATATCTTTTAATGTTAAACAAATGACATCAAACATACTGTTCCTTTGATTGAAGCAAATAGAGAACATCACATAAAATGGTTATTTTCATTTTTGTTAAGACTAGAATATGACATCTCTGCACGAGTTGCTGAGTGGAAAAAGTTCATGAAACTACGAGGACATCTAGTGGTGGGAATCTGACACCTTCAACTGTTTTTTTTTAGCTTCTTTACCAGTCATGTTGTCAAACAAATGCCTTACAGGGAACCAGTATTACTGATCTACAACAGGCTTTATCCTCTCACATGCAGCAGCTGATGCACTGGCTAGAGGGCATAGTGTCCATATTACATGACAAGGTCCTCTCCACACCTGAGCCAACATGCAGTTCATAACACATCTGTCTTCACTAGATTTCTAATTTAAAACATATCAACTGCCACTCAGTAAACTACAAACTTCCATGTCTTGCAGCTATGAGAAATCATTGTCTAATCCACTATGATAGTGTTTCTTTCTAGTGGTGTGGACACTAAGGTGAGGGTGTCCTGTGTTTTTACGGTGGACATAATGAACACCGCTGTTTCCTAGTGGTTGCTTGTCGCTTTTGTGCAGCGTTGCCACCATGCTGCAGGATGTGTTTGATCTTCGCCTAGTCGAGGCAGTTGGGAAGGAAAATATTAAAAGGTCAAGGATTGCCAGAGACACAGGACTGAGAGGAGTGTGGCGAAGAAAGGTGAGAGATTCACCGAGAGGATGAATGGACAAAAAGGTCAAAATCAGCCCATGGATTTTCTTTTTTTTCACAGTAAGATCATGTGCCAGCATGGGTTTGATTGAGTGACAGTTTTGCAGCCTTTTCTGTAAAATAAATTCAATTAAAAAAAAGAAAAGTAAAGAAACCAAGATGCAATTCAAATACAGTCTTTATTGGGTCATGTACATGTTCTAAAGTTATGATCTAATAAACAGCAACACAGGCATTTACAATTCAATGACAAATGATTCACTTTAACAATAACAATTTCAAGTGTTTTTTTGCCACTTTTTGTTTTTTTATTAGATTTAATCTCTAAAATCAGAACAAATATCCTTCAATTTAATGCTCAATTCATTATGCCTGGGGGAAAAATAAAATATTGTTCTAGTGTGTAAGGCTAAAAAATTATTGTAAAGATACGAAGAATAATTATTCTTTACAACACATTTATACTTTTTTAACTAGTTTCTTGACAGCTATGTTTTGCTGTTTTATTGTTTGTTTTGTATTGTCAGAGGGACAAGACAACTAACAATCTGCAAAAAGACAAGATCTTTTTATATTCCCAAGATAGGACCCTGGGTTTCAAACTATTCTCCTTACCACTGTCTTTACAAAGATAGAAATGGCTACAATATCATGAGACTAATTTAAATTTTATTTATGTTTGTTTATACTCAAAATGAGGTTGCATTGTGTATTGTAAACATTAGGCAGGAATAAATTAACGTTATCAAGGGAAAATGCCAATCAAACACTGTTAGCTATTAAGTAAGTATTACCTTAAATGCTCTGCTTATTGTGTCCTCTTAAGAGCAACTTAATTTGACTGTAAACCAGCAAATCTTAATGATTTTAATCCAAATCTCAAATAAATGAAGAGAACAAACATGAATGCAAGTGCTGTTCAGACACAATAAATGTTTCCCTGCACCTGTAAGAAAACAGGCTTTTCTTAACACCTGAACAAACCCTGAAACGCAAAACACAACAATTTTTGGGAATAAAATGTTGCCATTTTATTTATTTATTTTCTTAAGTGCTTTATACTCACAACTCCACAGAGTACATCAAAGCACTACACAAGCAGCTACTGTAAAGGTACGTCACTATCAAAATGCTGTCGGTGTGAGAATTTCGGTGCTAAGTTCTCAGTACAAGCTACAAATTCTTTACTACAACTCTGTAACTTTTTTGCAAGTTTACTGGATGTTTTTTTACATATAAAACAGAAAATGTATGTGTAGTAGCGACTCCCAATAGCTCTGAGGGAAAAAAAGCTTCTTTGAATAATGCAGCTATTTATTTTTGTACTCTGCTGTTCCATAGCATAGCATCGCTAGCATGTAAATGTGTGTATGTGTGTTCAAACTAGCTGGCACCCCTGATTTTGCATTTAAAGAGTGAGCTAGGTTAGGTAAAAAGTAATAAAATAAAAACAAATAAAGCATTTGCAAAGTTAGTATATGAAGTTAGCACAAATATAAAGATAATTATTTGTTTGCTTATTATTTTTGCTGCAATGTGAAAATGTGTTTGTGGGTTGAGTGACAGAGTTGGGTATGTGGGTTGTACCCTTAATGAAGTTGCCTAAATCTTTGGGAAACCCAGACCGATCTTTTTGCTATTAACTAATTTGTTGATGTTGTTCATTAGATTGAATAATTCAGTTTTGTGGAAACAAGGAATATTAGCCATCTTAATTCAACAAACAGTAGCCTTAGTAGTATACTGATCACCAGTTTGTTCACAGACTGCTGCAGGAGGCCATAATATTCAGCCAATATGGTTCTCGTGGTCACTTTTTACAGCATATTTTTTAATTGGGCTTTTGATCGGGATTAAAGTCAATTCATTCTACTCTTTCTGTTCCTAAATTTTGGAATTGAACCTGCGATAAACCAAACACTGTGAAGGTGAGAATTTCCACTGGCTTTAGTTTTTTTAGTTTGTCTCCGATGCTAACAAGCTGCGATGCCTCCTCACACCAAAACACTTCCTCCTTCAAAAAGCTGTTTGGCATAGCAGTTTATTCCTGGTTGCAACCCACTCCACCCTTTTGCTTGACCTAAAAATATACTTTTTTAACAAGTGTGACACCATTTTATAAAGATCTAATAACACTTGACTTTACTGCCAAAAAATAATTATTAAAAGAAAGGAACAGATTTTTTAATATGTTTAGTGCTAAATTTCAAGGCCAACTGCAAATGTTTAAGTTTTCTGATTTTACTGGATTTCAAAGCTTTTTCTACAGCTTCTCTTTAACAATGATTGCTGATAAAATTTGTCAGAAACAAATGAGGAAAGCCTCAAATATCTATGTACTACTCTGGTGGAAAATATCTGATGCTGTGGACAATATAGTACAACATATCATAAACAACTTTGAAATACCAGAATATTTTGGGTAAAACCATTAGCATCCTGTCAGAAAAGTATTAGAGGGTCAAATTTGGGTCTTCTGGTAAAATAGTGAACCAAATCAAAATGCGAAAATTAACATGAAAACAGACACAAAATTAGCCTTCTTACTATTTCAGTTCCCACACCTACATCTTGAAGAAAACCTGTAGTTAGACCTGAGGAGAATAGAGCATGAGAGACAACCAAGGATTGTAAGAGAAGTGACCAAAGATCCCCCTGGTTGCACACTGTAGCCCATAGAAAAGCTTTAAGAAAACACAAAGTAATGTTTTATAAGCAAAGGTGGGTAGTGTAGTACTAAAAGTATTAAGTATTTTTAATGTATGAGATTATGTGGCTGCAAAAAATAAAATAATGCAAAAGTTTATTTAAAGGATTTTTACACATCTTTAATAAAAGTTCCATATATTTAGATTTTTGATTCTTTTTCTTAGTCCTTCATTATTTATAAATAAAAGCAAACATATATTTTAGACGTCTTAAAATATCTTTAGCTAAAGCTAGTGCATTTTAACCGAAGAATTTCTAGAAATGCTTTTGTGCTGTTTAGAAATCTTCCATTTGTGCAGTAGAGTTACAGGGTTTTCATTTTAACACAGTAGAAGTGGTTGTATTCCAAGTCACAGTTTGAGAATCATCTTTTTTTTTGCAGCATTAAGGTACCGGTCTTTTAGCTTCATTCACTCAGCTTTGGGAGCTCAAGCTGAATTCTGCCTGTCAGGCCAATGAGAGCTGCTACAAAGGCTAAGACTTTCTTTTCCCCTCAAGTGCAATTATACCACTGCAAGAGTCATTATTCTTCTCACATCTCTTCACCTTGAGAGATGAAACGTCAGACTCTGACACAGATTCATATTTTAATCATAAATTAAGATCAGTGTTGATTTGAAGCTGGAATATCAAAGGCCTTATGAAGTCTGATGGTTGTTTTCTACAGTTTTCTTAATGCCACAACAGCCAAACATGTAAGTCTGGTTTCCTTTTAAAAATGTTATTGAAGTGCTGGTGATTTGAAACAAGGTTGTTCTGGGTGCTACATGTCAACCTCCATCAGAGATACGAAAGAAAGAAAGAAAGATAGAAAGAAAGAAAGAAAGAAAGAAAGAAAGAAAGAAAGAAAGAAAGAAAGAAAGAAAG
>JAUZNJ010037551.1:0-11415 GCA_034780135.1 Jordanella pulchra | reverse complement strand
ATAAATTCCCACGCCTGTCTACAAACCCAACAGGAATATTTTTTGATTTGCTTTATATAAAAAAAGATATTATTAGACATAGTTTTATGTCAATCTCAATGATTTAACACATTACTATACACAGATCAATTCCATAAGAAACAAATAAATTTCTTGAACCAGAATCTCGCCCTTCTCCTCCTTTAATGACCAAATTTAAATGTGTTTTGAGTCGTTTAAGAAAGTCCGTTTGTCTCGAGTTCTTCTTCCACAGCCTTTATGATTTGGTTTGTGGGGGGTAGACCCTGTTCTATAGACTAGTAATACAACTGTGTTTTAAAACTGTTTTCCCATATGAATGTTTCATCGCTGTTATTATTCTAAGAGGAAGACAAGCGCAGCACTTGTGCACAATGTCCCGCTGCTCTGTTGGCCTTTGTGCTACCTGGAGGTGACCCTCAAGGCTGTTATGCATATTCATCAACAATCAAGCGTCACTTCTTTTTTTTCCTCAGTAATTCTCCTGGCATGGAGTTATTTTTAGTCTACTCAAACTTGTCATTCAGTAGTGAAAATGCACAATTTGAACAAGATGTATGCACACGGTAATAATCATAACTTTAAACTTAAATATAAAACAAAATATTTAATTCTGACTTCCATGACTTAGACCCACTAGTGCTTCTATATACATCCATTTGTGCATACAAATATGATCTAATTCTAAAACTATTGCTGGAGTTTTGGTGTTTTTGCTTGAATATTAATCCTTCATATAATTTTTTTATAAGATGAAATGATAAAAGTAATGACACTTTCTACTCTATACATTTGCAGCACCATCTGGTATGAACTACATGCACGTGAGTGGCCTTACAAGAGTCAGCCAGCGGAGGTGATCATATGGCAGATTGGAAGTGGCATGAAGCCCAACCTTGCCCAAACTGGGATGGGGAAGGAGATACTGGTAAGGACTAGCTTTCTCAATTAATACTGATCATGAGCCACTGTTCTACTTTATTTCAAGAAAGACGAAGAAAACCAAATAATACATTTTTTGTAAAATTCTGTTTAGTCCTCAATTCTTCAAAATAATGAATTTTCAGTTTATACTTACATATAGGCAGATTCTGATCCCAAACACAATATTTAAAATCATTTATAAAAATACAATTGCTATAAAATCCATTAATGATTTTTTAAGAAAAGCTAGCATCAGCTTTTTTTATATAGACAAATGCTATTTGTTGGTGAAATTATTATGAGGATTGCTTTTCTGAAACTGTACCCATGTCTAAAAACCTCTTAAAAGAAAAATTAGGAATGTCAAATAGTTCATTTTCTATGATTAATCTTCGTGGAGCTTTCTGATTAAGATATGGGTGTAACCAAGAATTAGTTCAAGAGATAAAACTAGAACAAGTTCTCCTCACAACTCTGGTGGAATTGTTTAATATTCTGCTCTTCAGTGGGAAAATATCAAATATAACTTTTTTAATTTAGGGGTAAAGGAAATGATTGCAATCATAATTTCAAAATCTAGTTTTGAATGTAGAAGTCAGACATTCAGTTTTCTCTGAAAAAAATAACACATCTGCTAAGACTTGTGAGTAAAAACTTCCAAATGTTTCAAGGCTTTATTTAGCCTTTTCTTACTAAAGATTTGATCCCTTCCCTCCAGATATTAGATATTTGTTTTTACATGCTTCTGCTGCATCCACATTTGTAAATCTCTCTCGTAAATTGTGTAAAACCCTTAAAAACAGATTTTCCTTTTACTGCAGGACTATAATGAGTAATCTAGTATCTAGTAACTTTAAAATAAATATTATTATTGGCCAATTTCTTTTGACCACTCTTTAAAATAGGAAAGATCCCGAACATGCCATTCAAGTAAGGCAGACATCTTTTCTGCTAAGAAATGGCTCCCATTAAATAGTTACTTGCCTACACCTTTCCATGACCACAGACAGAATAGTGATGCATATGTAAGGAATCATTCAAATTAGTGACCAATTTGCCTGGAAATAGACTTAAGTTAACTCGTCACTGCCAACAACAGCAAGGTTTAAATGTGCAAAATTTCCCTGATCTGATCTAAACCTTGATGGATTGTGAATTCAAAATCTCTGTTTCCATGGACACTGAATAAAATTAACTGATCATAACATGTTTATACATGTACCAACCTTTTGATAAACTCATTAAACATGCACGGAACTGTCTAATTTTCTGGAAACACTTTGGTTGTAGATAAAGAAACTGCCTGTTTTGTAAACAACCTCATACTTGTTTGCTCATTCTTAACTTTAGCTACTCTTTCTGCCTGTCCTTTCGCACTTCTTTTATATATGGTATATCAAGAAATGTTATCTGATTATAATAAGAAAAAAACTGCACAAAAATAAAACATCTTTACTTATTGATCTATTGGAAAGTGAATCTCTACTAAAATCTTTACAGCTTTTTCTTTCCCAAGGGACTATACTGTATTTTGCTCCATCTACCCTCTCATAGGTTTAGTATTCAATTCTAGGTGCTATTTGTGTTAATGTATGAAATAAACGAGAACTGACTTTTTGGTTTTCAATTTGGTATTTGTGTTTTCTAGGACATTTTGCTAATGTGCTGGGCGTACAAGCCAGAAGAGCGGCCCAGCTTCTCTAAGCTGGTAGATTTACTGGAAAAGTTGCCAAAAAGGAACCGTCGCCTTTCCCACCCAGGGCACTTCTGGAAGTCAGCTGAGTATGTCAAATGAGTTAAGGCCATAAAACAACAGTCCACTTCTTTTAGAAAACATCTACCATAACTCTGCATAAATAAACCACCTCTTTAAAGAATGCACTCAATCATGAATCTAGCCCAGTGGTAAAAAAATGCCCATGCTGTGTGTATCTCAATGGAATGTTGGCATTTGTGCGTACAGATGAGTTGACTGTCCACTTCTTTACAGCAGTTGGGACTCATATTTTCTTTAATTTGATGTTAAACGCACTGTATATATCTTATTCTTTTCAGTCTTTTATGAGTGACTCGTTTGCCTCATTATATTTAATTTGTTTCTTTAATGTATCTTGCTTGTAACTTTCAACAAATCACATCATCTTAAAAAAACATGTCTGAGAACAAATGTATTTATTATTTCTATGTCTTGCTTTTTTGTTTTGAATGAATGTAGCCACTGTACATCACATACTGTGCATATCCATTGCATTGTCTTGTCATCTCATTTGTCAACCATTTCTGTAGGCAAATGTTGTCATAGTTACCTCATGTTTTGTCATGTATGAATGTCCTTTTATTTCCACCGTAACATTTGAATGTGAAGGAGGCAGTGTCCCTGTTTGTTTGGGAATGTGTCAGCCCAGCTCTTTGATGAGAGACTGTACTCTCATTAGAGTGAGCTTTGAATTTTATCTGTGAAAACAGAGATGTTTGAACAGTTGCAGCCTTTGAGGAGCCAGAGCAGGATTCCCTCACTCAATGCTTTCCTGTGAAAATTAGACTCTTGAAATGTATCCAAACTGTTGCTAAAACTCAATATCAAATATGCTGTCACTGAGCCCTTTTCACCAAGGACTGTTTCACTGAAAGTGAAAAAAGTAGGTATATATAGTTGCATATTATATCACACAAAATAAAAAGCCAATGCTTGCTACTATGTAGTCAGTTCTTATATTTTTAGAAATATTTCCCCTAATATGTGAACTTTCTGAACTCTAAATATAAAGTTTTGTAAAATTATAGGTTCCTAAAAAAGCATATAAAGCTCAAAAGGTTCCCCCGAATTATCTTATTCAGGGTGTGAATGCTTTAAAGAATTGTAAAACTGGAAAATATTGGATGTCATAATAAATACCAATATTTTATTTTCAGTTTGAAAATCAAAACATAGTTGGTTGAAAGCAGTGTTGTAGTCACTCAAAAAGAAAACCATTAATCTCATTCTACCACTTGACTTCCTCTCCTACCATGAATAGCTTTCTTCCTGTTGACCCTATGACAGGTGAAGGAGAGGAACTAGAAACTGGACCCGGGGGCTATAATTTGATTAATTCAAATTAGCTTAAGTTTTCATAGATTTGATATTGCAAATCATGCTTACATTGCATCTTCATGCTTTATTTTTTCTTTATTTTTAGTACTCATTTCAGATGATTGCACAATCAACAATAAGGTATTGTAGAATTTCAAAACAAATGAAATTAAATGAAGGGTGACATTTTTTTTTTCTTTTTGAGTTAATTCCTAACAGTATAACATCAAGCCACCCAGACTATCCTGGTACATGCCTGTCTAAAAAAAAAAAATTACAAAACTTTTTAAGGCATTTACTAAGCCGTTAATTTTAACGGTTGCTGCTGAAGCTGATTCTGCCCTTGCTGAATCCTCAGGTGTATTGATGTTTCTCTCTTTTTCGATTTTGACTTAATCTCTGACTGCATTATCTTTATTCAATGATTTTTTTAAATTAGAGTTTGGTTTTCAAATAAATTTAGAACCTTGGAATAACCCAATTGTTTTTATGTACAAAATGCTAAAATTAAAAAAGGTTAATTTTCTTTTTACCATCACTAATTTTTTCCTTTATATTGCAACATTTATATTGCTAGCAAAATTAAAAGGACAGTTTAATAGAGGAAAAACTGGCAAGCCTTTTTTTGAGTCAGTTTTGTGTAAAGAAAAAAGAAGTAAAAATACTTCATAAAGAGACAAGTCTTTGGAAAAACTGATGTAGAGGTGTAGCAACAGACCTCTTTTAATTTGCTGACCTAAGAGGACATTTGTGATCCTTGTGAAGAAAAGTATGTAATTCCATTGTTGTTTTTTCAGTTCTAGAGTGCAAAACAAACAGAATTCTGTACATTCTTTAAAAAATACTATCTTCCCTACTTTAAACAGGAACATTGGCAGTCAAATTGATTGATTATCATAAAGATTAAAATGTTTATTTTTTAAACTGGGCATAACAATTGTTCAAATCTCATCTAATCAGTTATTTTTGACTACAACACTGCTTAAGGTCACTGTGGAGCACAAAGCAATCCTAAATGTGCAATGTTACTTGAATTGTACAAATATTTTTATAGCTGTTTTATTTACCCAGCTGCCCTTGTTATGCTCAAAAGTAATCTGGCAGAACCTTCCCTTTAACATATTAAAAGAGACATATCAACATGCATATAACCCCAACCAGGGCCATTTCCTACTTCATGCTGTATATTAAAATTTACTTTAAATGTATGTTTTAGAGATAGAGCAAACCCGAGTTGTGTTTTTTCAAATCACCATGGAACAGTGCATCACATGAGCTGTAAACTGCTTTTATTCTCTGCGGCCACATCAGATAGGCAGACAATCTAATCATGTGAAATAGCCATTTTCCAACTCATTATAAACACATCTGCCAGTGTTTGAAAATGCATATTAAAAATATGGCTTTTCTTTTTTTTTTCGACAATTGTTTACAATTGTTTGTCTCTTCAAATATGCTTAGTGAATCATTTCAAATTCTACTGTTTACAGATTTCAATTGCATGAGAAGGACTAACAGATTGATTCAAAGAAATAATAATTCTTCACCGTTATATATAAACATACATAAAAGTATGTGAACTATTTTCTCATGCTGTTTGTTCATAAAGCAGTTTAATCTGTTAACCTTACATCGAGCTTTTGCTTAAGTTTTCAATTACTTTAAGAGGATGATTGTTTTAGTGTATTTATAAGTGAACTGAAAAGTCAGGTTAGTATATTAAATAAAGAAAGTTACACCCTCTGCAGATGAAAACGTGACAACATCCTGATAGGAAATCTGAAATATAACATTTGTGCCAAGTGTACATAACAGATTGTAGAATATGTTTTATCATCACTTGCCGTTATATTTATATTCCTTGTGGAAATTTTGAGCTTTTTTCTTTTGAATGTTGAAATTGTGTTGTTTTCTTCTTTTTGTTCCCTTTCATTCATTTTTCTCCATTTTATTTCCAATTGCATAGATTCTGTGTTGTTTCTTTTCCTTGATTCTGTCCTTGTGTTGTAGATTATAGCTACCAAAACGCCTGTATTTACTGATACTTGATAGTCCATGGCTTAGTGATGAGTAGTTTTTGGTCATGAGCTCTTTGATTTGCACTCATCCTTTTGAAGTGTATGAGAATAAAAAAAATCTGTTTTCATTTTGGATGTTTTCTGTTTATTTTAAATGCAGTCTTTTATCCAGTTCAACTTTTATCCATGTTTTACTTTTATGAAAGATTTTGAATGCATCTTCACTCAATTGTAACACTTTCTGCCTAACTGTCTGCGAGTGACCCTCTCATGGTTAATTTAAAGGTTTAAGGGACTGAGTTACATAATTAGAAAATGAAATAAGAATATGAAACTAAAGGGATAATACGGGTTACAACAAATCTTAATGATAGCTTTTACATTAGAAAGTGAATTTGTTGAAATGGCAAGAAATAGTACGTTTTCACACATTTACACCTTTAAGTATAAATGTTATTAATCAAAAATAAAAAGATAAATACAAAAATAATACTATCAAGGGTTCAGATACAATGACTTTACAGACATTTTAAAGGGTTATATGGAAATTAATACAAAAAAATTGAAAAATACATTTTCCAATAAATGAATATAGTTAAAGTAATGGATTTTTCTATGTTTTTTTTTCAGTGTAAAAAATATATAGCTAAAATAAAAGATGTACTTTATGTTAAGGGTTTAGTTTGTGAACTATCAGGTTGAAAATGTCCCGTTGCTCATTCACTCACCAATGTAAGTCTCACCACCAATTCCTCCTTTGGAAAAATAAAAATCTTTTATGTGTTTCAAGATGACAAATCTGACAAACATTTTGGATTTATTACCTTCTAATAGCGACAACATGCACTGGAAGGTTCTACAGTTTATTATACTTTTTTGAGCCTTTCTAATGTCAACCATAGACATACAGTATAAAATGAGATATTATCTTTAGCATTACGGGTAATCATTTGTTATGATATATATTCCTCCAACCTTCCAAGAAAGACATTTGCCTTCAAAATGAAGCCACCTCTCCCTGTGTGGGTGGTGCCCATTTAAACACCATTAGGAAGCTTAGCAAAGTGACCTCTTCAGACATATCTTTCGTGACTTAGACATTAGCTAAAAAGAGAACAATTGCTTCCCCTGTTTACATTTAGTGCTAAAAGAGTTACTTTGTTTTAACTTTGTAGAGAAATGAACAAACTCGGTCTCACATTACTGCTAGCTGATTGGAGAAAGTGGGAGTTTGCTTAATGAACAAGTGCAGTGTGGTCAAGCTAGGTGCCTCCTGGAGGGGGTGGATTAACACTTTCCTACATTAGATGGTGAGAGCTGCTCATTTATCCAGATTAAGAATGAGCTGCTGCTCGGAGGGAAAAATTCATGAAGATTACTCTTATGTTAATCCAGTGAAATGTATTTTTGGACATGATCTTGATAAAACAATAGTATAATGACACGGTTAAAGGCTAAAAAAATAAACTGTTTCTTGAACTTTGACCTAAACACATGAAATCTTAAATTGACAGACCCGACAGACAACAGATTAAGAATTGCAAGTAATGCTTATAGATTTTCTACTGAAATTCTACAGAAACCTGACAAGTTTTGACCATTCAGTTTTCTTTTATAATAACTGTAAAGGTACATCCGTAAATATTTATTGTAACTAGTCAGAATGATAATTAAAGATATATAAAATAGAAAGGTCATAAATATAAAATAAAAATGTCTAAAGTATATGTTATTCATTTGGAGACCTCTTAAAAGATTTTGGACTAGTTTTGATATCTCTAAATTAGTTTTGCTTAATTATTAAATATGTGTATTTATTGAAAATTATATTTGTAAATTATAATTACTAATGAAGTACTCCAGTTAAAATCTATTCACAATAAATAGATATTTTATGTACACTAGATAATTAGGATTAATAGCTACTAGCCTTTAATGACTGTAATTAACAAAAGGGATTTGGAATGTAGAAGTAAGTACACAGACACCACCGTCTAGCCTCAGGATGTTAACACTCCTCAAGACAATGAGCTATAAACCATATGTGGTCACAGCATAAGGCTGGGATATTCGAAACTACTTTGAAGTTATCAACCTGCCCAGGCAACGGTTAAAAAAGTATCCCAAAAAAGGAAAAGCAAATGATTTTACTTCGTCGTAGGTGTCTTTGGGGCAGACGACCTGCAACCTCCACATCCAGTGGAGATTGCAGTTCACTATGGCCCAGAGGGGAAGTGGTAACTGGTCCTTGCTGCTTGGGCTAGAAGAAAACTAGGGTACTCCCTGGTCCACCAGCTTCAGGAGAGTGAGGAGAGATATTGCATCTCCTTCAGGTAATCCTCTCGGATTTTTCTGCTCTGGATCAAAGAATGGCTGCTTCAGTTGGGAAGCACTTGTATGGAACTGGAGTTGGAAAATCTGCAGATGGTCCATTCAGGCAGATTTAAGGCTTATAAGTGCTTCCATGAGGGAATAAAGCAAGTGGAAAACTTTGCCTGCAAAGTTGTAGGTCTATCCATTGTTACTGCCTTGTCTTTCAGAATGCAGTGTGTTCAGATGAGGTAGAAGTGTGTTCATATATTTCACTAACTTTATACAGTATAACCTGTGCTCTAATAGCCATAGTTACAGTTTGTTTTTATGCAGTTAGATCCTACATTAGTGAGTATGTATTTCAATATATATTCAATATCATTTAAACTAACCAAATCTTAATTTCAAATCATTTTAAATACTTTTAAGATATCTTAAATATATGTTTCCGATAATCAGACATGTGTTGCTGATATCTTGAATTTAATCCGCAACACAACTTAATGGTGAACAGTACTCAAAATATCATAAGGCATTTTTTACATTAACTTGTACTGTTGGTTGTGTTCCAAACTCAATTCCAGAAATTTGGGATGTAAGTGCTGTGAAGCAAATTTTATGCTAAAACCATCTGCCGAAGTTACATTCAAAAAAGCCTACTCATATAATGCTCATAACTTCTAATCCTCAACTATGAGACACATAATGTGATGCAGCTAAATTGCTAACAAGCATGTCTGTTTTATTTAAGATCTCAAAGCAAAAGTATATCATAAAACAACACCAGCTAATTAACTTGATTCAACCCTCTATTAATGTATAATAACAGCTATAAAGGAATATAAATAAAGGAACTAAGTACTTAATGCAAGTATCATCACAAAGTAATATGTCTGAGCTACTAACCTTGGTCATTATTTTTCTTTGTTGTGGAGGGAAGAACAGAGCAAGCTTACCTGCATAGTTAAGAAGGTAATTAATTTAGAGATTTTATAAAATTACAATGAAAGTGATTTATGGAATTTATCTGAACGTAAAGAAGTTGGATATAAAAATGTCAAATTCTTGTGAGTATTTTTTGGTTTCATTAAAAACTATCCATTTCCTCTAAGATTACATGTAATACAAATATATAAAGGACTGAAACACAAATGTCAATATATGGAGCGTTTTATGATGTAGAGCAGCAGAAGCAACAGGCTTTTATTATTTTTTTTTTAACCAATGAAAATCCAAAACGTGTTTATGTTCATCATCTTTTCTCAACCAGCAAAAAAAAAAAATCAAGTAAAGCAAATAATTGAGGATGTCTGACTCAAACATGGTCACACGTGTCGTATAATTTCAAAATACTTTGCTCTTAAATTCTTTACAAAAATATCAATGTTTTTTGTAGGTTCCATATGTTCTCTTTATCTGATTATATTCATTCTTGAGTATCTTGGAAAACAACAAAAATCTGATTTCGCTTTGCTTTCAATTAAAAAGGGTTGTTGTTTTTTCCTGTGTAAATTCTCAGCCATTCAGGTCCTTGTAACCAAAGAACAAGCTTAAATTGGAAGTCAGCTGGACTTTTGCTCAGTTTTTTTCTGAAAACATTTTTTTTAACCTAATTATTAAAACACCTAAAGGCACATGAATCCCACCAATTTAAAATTGAATAAATGTGACTCTTAGTTTATTCTGCTAATCTAATTTCCTGTATTCACGCATTACTTTTTTAATTTCTGCATAGTTGAGCTTCGGTTGCCTCCTGAAGGTAGATTTTTTTTTTCCGAATAGGGAGATGGTCCATCTCATAGAACACCATTAATTTTCCTTCACATCCATACAGCTCCCTCCACAGTTATTGGCACCTCGGGAAAATGTGTGTATTAATCTTAATAATAAATGCATTTTTTATTACAGAAGCATAATTCTTATCCTGGTTCATATTTTAGATGTCACATATTTTAAACCATGCACCATTAACATTGGGAGGTTCCTGTTTTTGAAGTTCAAATGAAAACTGAAATCATCAACACCGAAGCAGTTCAACCAGTACTGATCCTGAGATCTCAGTCTTTCATTTTCTTCAGCTCATCCGTGAACAGGCTGACATTCTGTTGAAAGTGTGCACACACTTCTGTGTGTGCGTACTGTCGTTTTCTGTGTGTAATTTATCCAGCGTCAGAGCTCTGAATCCCTCCTTGAAGACACGGAAAGTCTGCAAGGGAAAGAAGCAGGAAAATGAAATGATAGATATATAGATAGAGCTCTAACTGGCTGCACCAGGCGGTCCTCTTTCTCCTCCTTTTTCTTCGTCTTCTGCTCTACTTTCAGTACTGAAGTTAAGCCTCAGCCACTGAAGTGTAAAGAACCTACATAACCCAATCTTAGTCAGGCTGGGGCCCATCAGAGCATGAATGTTTGATTTATGTGGACATTCCTAAAAGTGTTAGAACCCAACATTGCTCAGTGCTTTCCATTATTAATATGGCAATGGCATAAAACAAAATAAAATAAAATAAATCTATGATTAAAATACTTATTTAAATTCATTTAGTATATAGGTGAATCTTATTCAAAACTTGAGTTAATTTCATCAGTTCATTTTAAAGACCAGTTCCTTAAGCTACATTGATTACACGGAGTGAGCCAACTGATGATTTTGACTCATAACGCTAATTGGCTTTCAGATTCTTTTGTTGTAATCAGTTCCTTTTTGCTGATGACTTTTTGTGTATCTTCACTGTTAGTTCCTCAATCCCAGAACTAATCTTCTGCTGTCTGCTAGCTTAAATAAGCTGCACCAGTCATCATCTCCGGCTACAAAATGTCAGAAACCGTTTGTTGTAAAACATGAAAACATGATGGTATGGAAATTATAAATTGGACGGACGGATGGATGAACGGATGGATAGATGGATGGATGGATGGATGGATGGATGGATGGATGGATGGATGGATGGATGGATGGATGGATGGACGGACGATGGATGGATGGATGGACGGATGGATGGATGGACGGATGGATGGATGGATGGATGGATGGATGGACGGATGGATGGATGGATGGATGGATGGATG
>JAUZNJ010037550.1:0-11415 GCA_034780135.1 Jordanella pulchra | reverse complement strand
ATACCCCAAAAGTAAGACATAGTGGGGCTTTTGGGGATAAAAAGAAAGTAAGACACTGTCTTACTTTCGGGGAAACATGATAGGTTTTCAACTGATTTCTGTGGATGATATGCAGGCCTTGTTCTTCAACTCAGCATGGTTCTAAAGATTCTGGGCAACAATAGCACTCTATCAAATTTGGCACTCTTGTAAAAATAAGTGACCACATTTGAGCTTGAAACATGATCAGTCCGTTTTTGATTTCAGTTGTAAGGTAATTTACCTTTTGGTATCTGAAATAGAAAACCACACCAATCCAGTTTAAAAACATTTCTCATCCTTTTTGATAAATGTGCAATACTAAAGCCAGAATCATCGAACCAGAAAATGACAAAATCCATATTTGCATGGTAAGACATTTACCTAGGAACCTTGTGTAATGAATAAATTACTTCTCCCACACATCAGCTTTTGAATTAGCTCATAAACAATAACCGAAGCCAAAGATTTTGCTGATACGAAAGACATCCCACAGATTGGAACTGTTACTCTCGGTGCTAGCCAGCAGAATCACGAATTTCCAAAAAAAAAACCACAGTTATTCTTACTACACAGTGCACAGTACATTTAAATCTAAGTTTTGGCCGTATGGGAAAACAAAATATTTTCTGCACATTCCAATGCAGCCTCCATTCTTCACTAATAGCAAATAAAAATACACCCTGGAAAACAAAAAATGCCTAATGACATATTTATCCCATCCAGTTTGGCCTAAATCAAAGATAATACTAACCCACTGCTTATTTGCAGTGGGTTAGTATTATCACAGGACCTTGGAGTTTATCATAATATAGTAAGTAATTATGGGATAAATTTAGAATTTGACAGCATGATACATTTCTAAGTCATTTTTTAAAATTAGAAATGTATTTGGTTAATGCTGAATGTAAAGAAAAAGAGAGAAGGAAAAAATCTAGATGCCACGGGAATGTAAAAGTTTTTAGGCATTTTTTTAACCATCTCTAACCAAAACCACAGTGTGAATAAACAATGAAAAGACAGAAGCTTAATATTTTTTTGTTTGTGTGCTTGTGTCTGAAAGCTCATTTTATTTTGTATAGAAAAGTAAAAAAAGGAACCAGATGGACTTCTATCTGACCCAATCAAATCACTTTAAAACTGGCTCCTCCCAGTTTATATGGTTATATTTGACTGAATCACATCTGATAAGAACACAGAATAAAAGCTGTCCCCTGTTGGATAACCACAAAATGTTGTTTATAATCGTTCTACTGCTGATGCTCAAAGATGGATGTAAGTTAACTCTTTAAACTCAGTCAAAAAAATTGAAATTCCTGTTTTTACGTCCTGTTTCTCTATTTTCTCTATGTAACTGATTTGTTTGATGGTTTTTCAGGTTGTGAAGGTTATCCAATCATTGAAACAAAAACAGTTAATGTTGGAGATCTTGTGAAGTTTGAATGTCCACGTAAGGATGCTGGAGAAATATTCTGGATGAGAACTGATTTTGAAAATGCTTCTAAAATTCTCCAGATTGACCAGAATTATCCTCAAATGAAAGTTTCACCAGAACCTGGAAAACTTATTTTACTAACTGTTAAAGCACAGCTAAATGATTCTGCATTTTATATCTGTATAAGAGAGTATCAAGGAAACAAAATATATATGAATCTGATATATTTGATAGTTAAAGGTAAGTTCACAGAAAAATGCAAAAAATATGTTGTTGAATTTATTTACTTTGGAATCAATTCCAGTTTTTCTTGTAAATAATTCCCAAGTATTTCTTTAACTAAAAATTATGATTTTATTGCTGACACTAGAACCTGCTGCCAGCTCAGTCCCAACATCGGCTCCATCCTATCTTCACGACTCTGTTACTCTTCATTGTTCAGCCCTTCAAAGCTCTCAAAATATATCATGTCCTGGAGATGAGAATTTGCTCTGTCTGAGAGCTGAATTAATTCATAATCCTCCAGATATAAATTCCAGTGACAAAAATAAAGAACACAGATTCAAAGTTACCCCTGAAGGATGTTTCTTCAGCTACTCCAAGAACTCCTCATCTGGTGATCAGATGTACCACTGTGCTCTAATAAAGCTGGAAAAAAGTAAGTCTGGTGGAAAATCCAACCGTAATGCTAGTGGTAATGTATGCTTCATAAACACTTAGAGTGAGAAAATTAAATTATTTGTGTTTGGTTTTAATTAATTAAATCTTCCTTATTTCTGTTTCATTTCACCAGAAAACCAAAGAGATTCAAGCAGCAACAATGTAGTTCTCTGTCTGTTGAGTGCAGCTCTGGCTATCTGTCTGATTGTTATCGCCTGCCTCATATACTTAACCATAAAACTTAATACAAAGTCAAATGGTTGTGGTGATGGTAAGTTCTCAGTCAGACAGTGATTTATCAAAAAGAAACTTGTAAAACTGGAAACATCTTCTTACCATGATGTGTTTTTTTTCAGATTTAGCTACAGTTTCTGTACAAACGAATGAACCAATTAATCAAGAAAACCAGAAGGTAATGCTAAAAAATATATCTGTATATTAAGATGTTTGAGTGTGTTTTTATGTATTTAGCAATAATTTGTTTTCTGTGTCTTCAGTCACATGAGGACTCGTTAGTTTATTCAGCAGTTTCCACCAGAAGAAAAGCCAGTAGAAAAAGGACAGGGGGCAACACTTCTGAAGAGAAAGATGTCATTTACTCACAAGTCAATGTTCTTGGGCTTTGAAAAAGCTAAAAGATATGTTATAAGGCTTATTAAAGATTATGTTTGAAATGCACTCTTTTTATTTAGAAGACTAGAGCCATTTTTGTGATTGTGTCTTTGTATTTTATATGTCTGTAATTTAATACCCGTATTATATTACATATATTTCCTTGGAAGGAAATGATACCTCCTCGTACATGTTCAGTTTCTTATTGTATTAAAATAACAAAAATGAAAGCATTTGTCATCTGTGTTTTTCTATCACTTGACTGTAACCTATCTATTGTGGGAGTTTTTGAAATTGTCTTTCTGGTTCATATTCATCTTATTTGAGAAGCAGCTTTGGACCTTTCTACAAAGCACTACAAACCAGTACTTATATTGATTCTGACTATGTGAGTGTGATTTCTGAAATATCAAATCAGCTTACAGGGTCAAAGTCGACCAACTAGTATGGAAACTTTTGAAAGTCAAGTGCCTGTCATCTAGTAAAAGGCTAAATTGATTTTTTGGCTTGTGGGTTTAGAAATCAGCTTTTAATATGGAGGTAAATGAAAGATGGATAACACAGAACTTGAAAAAGAAACTCGGCATTAAAATGTAAAACATTGTAATTAAAAACTTTAAAGGAAGAAAGAAAAATATTACGCATATTAAAAGGCGTATCATGATTTCCTCATTTTACACTAAAGCTTTCTGTTGCTACAGAGTTATATCAGTTAGTATGTCAGTATAAGCTGGCGCTGTTTTGGCATTTGAGCTGGAATTAAACTGATGGTTGAATCGGGTTTTTGTCTCTTCCTCTATCTGCAGCACTGAGGTTTATTTGTAGAGCGTACTTCCCAACAATCCTCTTCATGAGAGAAGGTTTAGGCACAGCCCACCTCATGGGATTTAATAAAAATCCATCATTTCATTATATCTACTGTGTGTGACATTTGTAAAGGAGCTTACCTTCATGTTTTGGAGCTTTGTAACAGAGAACTTCATTTGTTCACTACATTTGTAAAACTTTTGCTTTCTGTAGCTCTGTTTTAGAAGGCTGTAGTCCCAAATTCAACAGTGTCATTTGTGTGCATTTCCGCTGCGTAATGGTGTCCTTAAGGCTGAAGGCTTTCCAGATTCAGCACAGCATTTCAGAGCTCTTTTTCTAACCTTGATAGTCTTCTTATTGTTGACTATCCAAAAGGTGAAGGCATAGGGGCAAGCAACAGGAGGTAGGAACTCTAATTTGAGGTATTCGGATCAAGCCAGAATCATGTAACATGAAATTAAATGCAGTACTTTGGAAACACACTTCACTAAATTACAACTCAATTTAATAGCTTGAAAATGAAAACATTTGATTTGAAAATACAATTTATCTATCTTTAGTTTCAGCTCTCTATGTCAATTTCAGATCTGAAATCTTAAATTCTAACTCTAACTGTGTTCTCTCATGTGCTAAATACTGGGTTTAAAGTTGCTCTGTGAATGAAAACAGGTTCTTCCTGTTTGTGGTCTCGATGGACCTAGAATAGAGTAGCAAATTTGAGCATAACTCATATTCAGTGAAACGAGGGTTGGCCACTCAGCAGGTGTAAAATTATTATTTTTTTAATCTGTCAATAAACCTTAAGTGTCTGTGAGTCCAGTTCTGGCTTCATGTTCTCTATATGGTAAGAGGAAGCAGCTACACACAGTTTCCAAATCAGGCAGAGGCATGCAGCGACACATGTTGGGCCTGGAATTAAAGTTAGTACGCAAAAAACACACCTGGAACCCAGAAGAACACCTTATAGTTTGAAAACAGTGAGAATCTGGAGGAAGTTATTATTTAAAGAATCATTTGGGGGAAAGTAATCGGTTATAGAAGTGGAGAAGTAAGAGGGACCAAAGAGGAAGTAGAATTAAGCTGTGTCCTATGGGGAGGTGGATTTATGAAATCATTTTAGAATGACCGATTAGACTATGATCTCATTTTTGCATTCTATTAAATTTGGACTTTTAGGTTCGGACTTAAAGGATTAACCAAACAATCACCGTTCAAGTGAGACTTTACATCATCGTCAAAAGTTGTTTGTTCCTCATTCTAAATTAAACAGCCTCTCTTTCCAATTCAAAATTTATTGTTGATTTATTTTTATCATATTACTCATGCTGCTTAAACTCTGCAAGCATGTACGTATATTAATAAAGCATATTAAAACTCAAATTAGGGTGCGGACCTTGGCTTTTTGAGTCACCCGTGTTTTATTTAGTTGTTGTACAGTGACTCTGTGGGGGTTCGGCAGACAAGCTACCTTCCTGCTGCAGATAGAGAGGAAGAGCAGAAAATCTGATTCCACCATCAATTTAATAGCAGCCCAAATGCAAAAACTGTGCCAGAACTCCACAGTCTTCTCTTATTAAAAAAACAAAACAAAAAAACTTCTGGATAAAATTAGAGAATCTTGAAAGTCTTTTATTCTTTGTAAAATGTTTCTTTCTTCAGTTATTTATTTTTGTTTGTACTTACTATGTTTTACTTTTCAGTGAAGAATCTCTTTTTTAATCCATCACTTATTTACCTCCATATTAAGTGATGACTTTTAAACCAACAAAGCCTGAAATTCAGTGTTTCACTTTAAAGATTAGACACTTAACTCTCAAAATTTATTTTACAAGCTGATAGGTATTTCAGAAATCACACTCACATAGTCAGAATAAATCTAAATCTACCAGTTTGTAGTGTTTTGTAAGAAAAGGCCAAAGGTGCTTCTCAAATAAGATGAATAACTAGGTCTCAGTTATTTGCTCTCAAACTAGACAATTTGAACCAGAAAGATGATTTCAAAAATTCTCCCACAATAGGTAGTGTACGATCAACTGATAAGAAAACACAGATAACAAATACTTTCATTTTTGCTGTTTTAATATAATAAGAAACTGCACATGTATGAGGAGGTATCATTTCCTTCCAAGCAAATATATGTAAAATAATATGGGTATTAAATTACAGACGTACAAAATGTAAAAACACAAGCACAAAAATGGCTCTTGACTCCTAAAAAAAGTGCATTTCAAACATAGTCTTTAAATATGCCTTAAAACATAAAATGTAGCGTTTTCAAAGCCCAAGAACATTGACTTCAGTGTAGATGACTTCTTTCTCTTCAGAAGTGTTGCCCCCTGTCCTTTTTCTACTGGCTTTTCTTCTGGTGGAAACTGCTGAATAAACTAACGAGTCCTCATGTGACTGAAGACACAGAAAACAAATTATTGCTAAATACATAAAAACACACTCAAACATCTTAATATACAGATATATTTTTTAGCATTACCTTCTGGTTTTCTTGATTAATTGGTTCATTCGTTTGTACAGAAACTGTAGCTAAATCTGAAAAAAAACACATCATGGTAAGAAGATGTTTCCAGTTTTACAAGTTTCTTTTTGATAAATCACTGTCTGACTGAGAACTTACCATCACCACAACCATTTGACTTTGTATTAAGTTTTATGGTTATGTATATGAGGCAGGCGATAACAACCAGACAGATAGCCAGAGCTGCACTCAACAGACAGAGAACTACATTGTTGCTGCTTGAATCTCTTTGGTTTTCTGCTGAAATGAAACAGAAATAAGGGAGCTTTAATTAGGCAAAACCCAATGCAAATAATGTAATTTTTCACTTCAAGTGTTATTAAACATACATTACCACTAGCATTGGGGTTTGGTTTAAGTTTTTTTCCTCCAGGGTTGTTTTTGTTATGTCTCATTAAAGCACAGTGGTACATCTGAGCACCCGACAAGGAGGAATTCTTGGAGTAGCTGTAGAAACATCCTTCAGGGGTTACTTTGAATCTGTCTTCTTCATTATTGTCAGTGTAATTTAAATCTGGAGGATTATGAATTAATTCAGCTCTCTGACAGAGAAAATTCTCATCTCCAGGACATGATATATTTTGAGAGCTTTGAAAAGCTGAACAATAAAGAGTAACAGAGTCGTGGAGATAGGATGGAGCCGATGTTGGGACTGAAGTGACAGCAGGTTCTAGTGTCAGAAATAAAATCACAATTTTTAGTAAAAAAAAAATACTTGGGAATTATGTAGAAGAAATACTGGAATTGATTCCAAAGTAAATAAATTCAATAACATATTTTTTGCATTTTTCTGTGAACTTACCTTTAACTATCAAATATATCAGATTCATATATATTTTTTTTCCTTGATACTCTCTTATACAAATATAAAATCCAGAATAATTTATCTGTGCTTTAAAAATCAGTAAAATAAGTTTTCCAGGTTCTGGTGAAACTTTCATTTGAGGATAATTCTGGTCAATCTGGAGAATTTTAGAAGCATTTTCAAAATCAATTCTCATCCAAGATATTTCTCCAGCATCCTTACGTGAACATTCAAACGTGACAGGATCTCCAACATTTACTGTTTTTGTTTCAATGATTGGATAACCTTCACAACCTGAAAAACCATCAAACAAATCAGTTACATAGCGAAAATAGAGAAACAGGAAGTAATAACAGGAATTTCACATTTTTGATCGAATCTGAAGAGTTAACTTACATGCATCTTTGAGCATCCGCAGTAAAAACAATATAAACAACATTTTGTGGTTATCCAACAGAAGACTGCTGTTATTCTGTGACCTTATTAGATTTGATTCAGACAAATGTAACCATATAAACTGGGAGGAGCCAGTTTTAATGTAATATGATTGGTTTATATCTTGTCTACCACAGTGGAAATAAGATGAGCTTTCCAACACAAACATACAAAACAAAAAACATGCAGTAAGCAACTGTCTTTGTATAGTTGATTCTCCTTGTGGTTTTTTTCAGAGATGGTTAAAAAAAAACCATAGAAGCTACTTTTACATTCTCATGGCATTTAGATATGTTTCATCTCTTCTTTTCTTTACTTTCAATCTTAACCAGAAGTTTCTAAATTAAGAAAAGTGTAAAAAATGAGCATGTTTTCAGAAATAGTTTTTCAAATATAGATCAATCAAGGCTGCAACTTTTCACAAGTAAAACAAATAAAGTGTAAATACCTTGCCAGACAAAAATGAAGCAGAGTTTTTGTTTTTCCTCTTTTGTTACATACACCAATGCTTGCACCCTAAATTTACCTAAATAGATGTAAAATGTGGGTAGTGTTATAATATGCTGACTGTTTGACTTAGTCACTTTCTAGTTCCATGATTTTGGCGTTTGTATTGCACATCACCTCATGAAGAAGATGACTCAGGTTGTACATGAGAAAGCTTCAGAATGCCCTGTTTTTGAAACCACGTTGTGAATTTGTCAGTAAAAAGATTACTGTTTGGTCAGTATATGTTTAAGCAACTTCATTTCATTTATTTTACAAATTTACAAATATTAGAAAAAATTAATAGTGACAATTTGATTTGTTTTGTTCTAAAATAAAGACTCTCAAACTAAAATGCAAAGTGTTTTGCCTTTTGCATTAAAAAAGGATAAGCCAAATTTTGCAACTGATTTGAGTTTGGTTTTCTATTTTGGCGAACAAGACATGAAACAATCTAAAACAGAAACCAAAAAAAAAAACACTTTTTGACCATATTCCAAGACCAGAAGTGATCAGTTTCACAAGACTGCCCAATTTGATAGGATGCTATTGTTGCTTTAGCCCAGAATGCAATCTTTTTAGAACCATACTGAGGTATGGATGACAGAAGTAGGCTTGCATGTCATTGGAAAAGTTCTGTCTTAAAAAGTTCTATGTCAGGTATTTGACCAAAGCCCAAGGAAAGGAAAATCACCCTGTAAATGTGTACTGAAATGTTCCAAGGGCTTTGAAAAGTTGCACGCTTCTTAAAAGGCCCAGAGTTTTGAGAGGCAACGGAAAAGTGGCTAATATGTGGATGTGTTAAGGGGGTGGGTTTGGCAGAAAGTGTGATGTGAGGGCTGTCACCCTCACTGGAGTAAGGCTTGAAGGCATTGGAGGGTTTTTCTGGTTGGTTAAGTTGTTTCAGGTTGGAGGGGTTTTTGTTTCTTGGTGGGTTTTAGCCTTTGCTCTTTCGGTCTTTTGCCTACTGTTGAATTGTGTATGGCCTTTCACATATAAAAAAAAAGAACAGAAAACCAGAGAATAATACATATTCTTAAGCTCAGGTGTGCTTAGATTAAGCATCACAAAATTAGTGACACCATATGAATCTAAAAGAACAAAAATACTTAAAAAAACAACGAAACAAAATTAAGCTGTTTGTAGTGGCCTAATCAAAGTCTGGGTGTCATTTTAATTGAAATGCCCGGTTTGCCAAGTTGAGGGCCAGGTTTTGTTTGCACAGTTTTATTCTCTTTTTAATAAAGGTCAGTTTTTAAGTAATGATTTAATTTCTTCAGTTTATTTCCAATTACATTGTCATGATGATAATCTGATCAAAAAACAGAAGAACTCTTTCAGTTAAAAAGTATTTTGTTTAGTTGTTCAGTACAGGTTACATACTTTAGCAAAAAGATTTAAAAAAAATGGAAAATAAAGAAATAAAAAAGGACAACTAGCAATCACTACCATATTTACACAGCAACATGCCGAATTTACATTTTGCTATTTCAGTCTTATAATAATTTTGATATTTAGTTGGAACTTTAGAAAAGCATAGTTTTAATTCTTTAATTATTTTAAACAAATGTATTGTAATCTGACTTAAAGCTTCAAGTAGATACAGTATTTTGTGTGTGTGTCTCTGGGAGGTGTGTGTATGGCCGGGCGCGCCCAGGCCAGAGACACACCTCCTCCAGTATGTCTTAGGTGGTCCCCTGGTCCTCCTCCCAGTGGGACATACCTGGAACACCGGCCAAGGGAGGCATCCTGGGGGTATTTGAAGATATCAAAGCTACCTTAGCTTACTTCTCTCCATGTGAAGGAGAAGCTGTTCTACACCGAGCCTCTCTCAATTAACCCAGCTCTTCACTCTATGTCTGAGGGAGTGCCCAGCCAAATGAAGAAAACTAATTTCAGCTTCAATTTCCTGTTTTGGTAATGATCCAGTTTTTGTGAACATTGGTGAGGTTGGGAATGTAGACTAACCAGTAAACCAGCTTTGCCTTTTCAATTAGCTCTTTTTTTTTACAAAAACAGACAAGTGCAACATCTGCATAATAGCAGCATTTACTCTGACCCATCTATCGAACTCCTCCTCCATTCATCCCTATCTTGTGAACAGCCACCAAGATACGTAAACTCCTCCACTTGAGGCAGGAACTCTCCCCAGTATGTATGACGTCCTTGTTGGAATCAGCATATGTGGGAGAAGGGATCAGCCTTAGAGAATCTCAGAGCCAGCTGCTGATATCAGTAGGACTCAGGGCTACTGGCCTCCTTCACAGCGACTTTTTTTCTCATCAAAAGATGTTGAGAGGTCCTGTGGGACATCAGGCATGGCACGTTTTGAACATTCACACCTTGATGCATTACAACTGTGTTAAAATCCAGAGATGCTTGTGTTAGAAAATCTCAACTTTTGCAGCTCAACACATCACATTAAACCAATCAAAAAACCTGATCTTGGATCTGGCTTGGAGACTCTCCTTGCATCCAGGCCAAGATCTCTCCTCCTGCAGAGCAGTAAGCATAAAAACATAGAAAATGAAGAAAAAAATATAGTAAGAGTGGTTACATTATGACAGGTTTACACATGTGTAAGAAAAAGTGATACTGGTCTGATCCCTGCACTAAAGTATTTCCTAATTAACTAATCAAAGAAAAATTAATTTTCTGGTGTTTCAGTTTTTACTAGTTACCTAACAAACACTTTAGATTCACTTCTACCCACCACAAACTGCAGTGGGAAATCCCAGATTGATTGACAAGCTTGAGGATGATGTCGTTGGGGATTCCCATTGGGGGTCTGTTGCCCGAACCAACTACAAAAATCACTGTAGCCTCGTCAGGTTATTGTAATCTACTTTGGGCTGATTTGTTGTTGTTGTGCTAAAGCAAAATTTTTCACCTTATATCTATCACTGCACTACTGTCAGTATGTGGTGGGAGAAGAAATGGCTCCAGGTGGTCATCTAAACATTGTTATTTTGTTTTTATAAAGTGATACAACCATGGCAGTAAAGTCATGGCAGTATAGTAAATTCATTTTTAATTACCAATTAAGTAAAACTCCGAGGCCTAAAATAGCTATGCAGTTTAAAATATGTGTATAGTCTACTTAAGTATGTGGTGGAAACTAGAAAACACTCAGAATGCAGACATCTGCCAAGAAGCTTATTTTCCTATTTCACAATAGCAAGAAATCCTTAAAAAATCCTAAATCGGGGTTTTTATCTAGACCACCACAACAATTTTGTAAAAATTCCAAGAAAAATGTCCATTACTTCCCCCCTAATCTTGCAAGCCAAAGGGGATCTTTTCCAAGGAGCAAATGTAGACAGATACGCAAGCATGTTGCGTCGCACTATCCTTGTTGGACTTGACTTCTATTCATGTTGCATTATTAAAATATGGCCTATGGGAGACCCTTAAACTGCCACCAAACATTACCAAGACATACAAAACCCTAAACCTAAACTTAATTCACACCTTAGTCCTAAGCCTAAACCTTTCTCCTCATGGGGACCAGTCGTTGGCCCTCACAATCACCCTAAGTCCCAAAAATGTAGAGTATTTCTGAGAAATTGTCCCCACGAGGTAACAACAAGTTCACACACACACAACCACCCACACACACAACAAAAA
>JAUZNJ010037548.1:0-11415 GCA_034780135.1 Jordanella pulchra | reverse complement strand
GATAATCAGGAGTGTACTTATGATATTATATATGATAAAATTGCATATAGCGTATAATTTCCCTTTAGGATTAATAAAGTATTTTTGAAATGAAATGAATGTCTATAGCTATTTGTATTTCTCCTTTTCCATCTACCTTTCTCGAAATAGTTCCCTATACCTCTTTTTAAAAATCTCTATGTTCTTTGTTTTAACTCCTCATTTAAACTGTTCAACAAAGTCACTCCACTTTGCTGTTCTTACTTTTTGTTGTTAAAATTCAAATGTCCCCGAGGTTTTAACCCCCTTCTCTTTCAACGTATCAGCATATAACCTGGGTGTTTTTGGCAGTATATTATTTCTTGTTTAAAACATAGTTTGGGCTGTTTCGAATTTACCCAAATCCATGAACTTCAATATATGTGATTTTATAAAAAATCTGTTATTGTGTTCCCTGAATCCTGTTTGTTTATTGCCCTTATTGCTGTTTTTACAGTGTGCATATTGGCTGTAGAGTGCTTTTATAGTGAACAGTGCAGAAATAAGAATATTGAGAGATTTATGATCTAACATGTAACTAATTTTCTTAAGTTATCAAAAGTTTTTTTTACAACTTTTTGTCTTAAAATTGCTATTTAAAAGAGCGGTGCTTTACTTGCATCAATAATGGCATTTAATTCACTCCACACTTTGCAGTCTAGACTAGGTGAATGTAGGTGAATTCACTTTGATTTGGATTTTTGGATTTGGTAAACATGACGTGTGAACACATCTGTTAGAAACAACAAATAACAAAATGAAAGAGGTCAGACAGGTCTGTAAATAAAACACAAGTTAAAGCACTCTGTTTTTGTAAAGCTCAGCCTTTCTGACTGGAATCATAACGATCAGGTTATGGGACCTACATGTAGTAGGTTCGCTGTTATTGACGCCACTATAAAAAACTCAGACTCTGTGTTTTAATGGTGCATAACGTGCTTCAATTCTGTAGGAAGTTATGAGCAGAGGTGCAGACTGTTGGTGTTTTTGTAATATGTTGCTTGACATGTGCTGTTGTTCTGGGATGCGGCTGCTTTTGTCTAAGAATAGCATCCTTGCTGACCCTTTTGCCTGCAGATACTTTCTGAATATCACGTCATAACAACCACATTTGACAAAGAAGCATGGGTTCCTGCCCTATCAGAGGTTACATTGCACCACAGTGTCTGGATCAGCCTGTCCCTCTCTGCAGCACATGTCCAGCTGTCCTTCTCTCTCCTTATCTGTGCTTTAACATCAGTTCTGATGCAGGAAAGGGTGAAAGCAGAGAGCAAATCTAGAATCCTGCAGACATTGCATTTGGCCTTTTTTTGTTTTTTTATGCATCAGTGGGTGGCATACCCTGGGGTTTTAACATTGTCCTGAGAGTGCTTAGAACATCTTTGCTTGAAGTAAAAATAAAACAGTTTTTGGGGATTTTTTTAGGCTAAATTTAGCACTGTGAGAGATGAGAGTAGAACACTGACAAATTTAAACTAAAGAAAACGCACCAGTATCTGGATGGAGGTAATTTTATGATTAGAAGAATGTGTAGTATTTTCCAAAGAATTAGCTGCTTGTTGGTACAATTGCCAGTATTTTTTAATTCTGCAAGAAGGTCCTGGCTGTGAATTACAGCTTGAAGTCTTTGTACATAGTGTTTGGAAGTTCTCTATGTGCATCTGTGGATTCTTTCAGGGTACTCAGGTGTCTTTCTACAGCCCTAAATCAACAATGTCAGACTAACTGATCTCTATATCACCATTAGATATTAGGGTGGTCATTAGTCCTGTGTTTCCCTGTGATTCACTGGTGACTCAATAAAGCACTGGCTGCCATCTTTCTTTCACCATTTGGATCCAATTTTTCTACAAACCCAAACAAAATAATTGTATTTAGAATCAAAGTTGTAATAATTTGCTGTAAACTTAAAGAACTACATGAGCGTTTTCTCCTTTAGTTTCTTGGGGATGTTATCCCCTTTTTACCTTTTTCTTCTGTCCTTTTTATTGCCTAGACACAAATAATTTAAATTGTTAAAAAAAAAAAAAACAGAGACACAAGAACAAAAATGAGTCCTACAATCTTAGATCTCTCAAAAGTCTTTTTGCTCTTGTTTTAAGATTAGAATATTAGATCTTCTTTTAAAAAAAATCATACCCAAAAACAAGTGTAATAATTATTAGATTATAGCTCTGATTTTGTATAGAATCTTCCCATAAGTGGAATAATAATCTAACAGGTATATTAATCCAAAAACATGATCAAAAAGACTTTTTTTGAGAGATCTAAGATTGTAAGACTTGGTTAAATGGATACTTTCTGCAGTGCAAGACACTAAAAAAATTAAGTATAAGTTAACTTTTCTTGAATTTTCCCTTGATTTGAGCAGGTTAGTAAGACTATTTACCAATAAAATAAGATTTGCATTCAAACAACAAAAAACACCTCTAACATCTTATTTCAAGTTAAAAAACTGATACCATTGGCAGATGACCTTATTTACCTCTATAGGTACATTTATTATTTGTATTTTTTTGCAGGGTTGCCAGGATTCATTCAGCAAATTGCAACACAAAAAACAAGCAAACAAATTCACAACAAAAACAATATTAAGAAAAAAAAGGAAAGTTAACTCGTTGGTATTTAATTTCAATTTCAGCTGCATTGAGGCAGTTGCATAGAAATCTATTCTTTGGTATCTATTTTTTATTATCGAATGATGAAACAAAAATGAATACTGTTTTAACTCATAAATTAAATTAATGGATGCAACCAAATAAAAAAACAAATTTCTCTTTCTACATTTGGCTTAAGCCTGTTTATTCAAATTCATTAAAGAAAAAATATATGTTTTTTTTTGTTTTACATTATATAATGTATAGAACTACAGAACAAATGAAACAGTCAAAGTTCACATTTGGGACACAAACATCCTGTTTTTGCATTCAGATGAGTATTACATGAGCAGAGAGTGAAACAGAGGGAGGTTTGAAGGTTTCGTGGACAACTGTGGTTTGTACCTGTTTATGTAAAAAAGGGGAATTTTCTACAGTCCTGACAACTAGATACTCAATGACTCTCATCTTTGTGGCGCGTTTCACCTTGTTACCAAACAGTGTGTCGTTTTTCCTAAAGGTCAGATGTCTGTTGCCACCAGGTCCATAAAATTAGCTGACTGATCTTATTAGTAAAGTGTTCGATGCTACAGGCAGGTTCATATATGGGTCCATATTGTGTCACATATCCATTATCATTCATTTTATAGTTTGTTTCCTTATGTTTAGCTGTTGTCATCGTCTTTTTCCACCAGTCTTAAGGAAAAGTAGTTAAGCTGTGGAACTGAGTTGATTGATGAAAACGGTTTAGCAGTTTGGGATGATGGAGCGATCTGATGAGTGTGCAATTAGTAACAGTAAATGTGGTAATTTATTAGCAGTTTATTTGATTTGTTTGTTCTCCACTTCCTGCACTGAACCATGGAAAAATGATTTAATTTAAGCTTTGCAACCGTAGTAGATGTGGCTGAAATGTTGTGCTAACAGTTGTTATTGTTTTTCTGGTTAGTGATGCTGGCTGCAGACCTAAAGCTCCCTTTCTCTGTCTGTCCGTCTCACTTGTTATCCTCCAGCTTAAAGCAGGCTTGTGGCTGGGGAAGCCGCTTTAGCAATGCAAGGAGCAGTACAAGCCTTGGTTGTTATGTAAACCCTCCCTCCCCCAACACACAAACAAGCCCTTAAGCCTCTCTGGTTGGTAGCCAGCACAAGTATCTCTCACCCGCTTATCGTTACATCATTACTACGCAGGCTGTCTGTTTTTCTCTGAGGCAAACTTAAAGCAAAACGTATGCGACTGTGGGCATTGCAGTTCATGTTACTTTAGGTGTATATATTTCATGCATTAATTTTCACATCCTTAGATGAGCTGTAGGGAACTTCAATAATTAGCCAGATAATTAAATTTGTCATTTTTGTTTCACTTTCGGACTGAAATGTGTGTTTGATTATTTTCATGAAAAAAATATTCTCTTATTAATATTTAAAGATGGCAAAGCCAAGAGGAAAAATAAGATGTTGATGTGTCCTGACTTAATGTTTTATTTAAATCTGAAGAACGTCGAGTTTTTTTTTTTTTCATTTAACTAATTTTTTTAAGGTGGAGAAAAGTGTTTAACGCTTTTCCTAAATGAGAAAAACTAGACGTGTCCAGTTAGAGTGGACATGTCTAAACTATCTGTTATCTCTTGTCCTCACTCCATGTTTTTAAAAGAGTAGTTTTCTAATACTAGATGTAGGATAAGACAAAAAAATAAAATCAGTCTGTTTGTCCAAATAAAGAAAGCAGTAAGGTGTCTTTTCTAAGTCCAATCCCAAATAAATAAGACACTTATTATTTATCAAGTTACAAAAATGGTAAGTTTTGTTATCTTGGGGATCATTAAAAAATATAGCAATGAATAACACATGTGATGTTTAACCATCACAACCATTAAAACAACAAGTTTTCCTGTTTCACTCCCTCATTTCTCACCCGTGACACTTCTTTCTTTTCCTACTTACATCTTTACCTTTTAAACATAAGTTTGTGGTGCCATGGTTCGTAAATCATGGATACACAAATGAACTTGATTGAACTGTCTGTCACTCGTCCATAAAGGCCTAATTTGTGAGTGCGTCACCATGACTGTCTATCAAAGACAGGTTGGCATCGTAAGGCTGAGTTCGACCCACACATCGGGTCGTCACACTGGTTGTCTCTGTGCAGACTGGGGGTGAGCTCATACGTTTATACTTTACACAGCTGTAGTTGCAATAGTCTGCAAAATCCAGGGGGCAGTGCTCGACATAACCAATGGCATTGTAGTAAGAAGAGAGGAAACAGTCGTTTTTCACACTTCCAGACGGCCCTTGTGAGATACAGGGTTAGATAGAAACATAAAGGAAGAGGGGATGTTCAGAAAGAACATGGCGTACAGAAAGATGTGAAGATGGGGACTAAAACTTGCCTGTAAAGCTCAAAGAGATCACTGTTAAATAAAAGGTTTAAAAAACGCTTTGCCCCCCACCCCTTCCCCCCCACTTTTATTTAGTAAAGCAAAGGCAAATGATTTTTCATTTCTGATTTTTCATTTTCTTGTCTGTTAACTGTCTCTCTTCATTTTTTCTTCTTGGACAGGGTGTACCTAAACTGAATTTTCCTCCGGGGATCAATAAATTAGAATTGAATTTTAATATTCTATTTAATCAAATAATTTTCAGACTGTAGGCTGTGTTTGGACAACAAATGAAAGAGTGAATCGAGCTTAAATCATGGTCAGTTAACTCTTTGCACCTATGGAATAAATTCAAAATATAGGAATTTATTGATAAAAATCATTTAGCTCTTTGTCAAACATATTTCAGTTAAATTCTCTTAACTAAACTACTAAAAGTCAACGTACATAAAGGAAAAAAGGGAAATGGTTAAAAAACATGGTCAATTAAATTATGCAATATCACAGTTCATCATGGATTTTATTTCTGACAACCAAAACTAATTTTGAACTTTGAGATAAAGTCATCTTCCCACAAACATATAGATTAACATTATGTTTAAACCCTTTATGATATAAAGTTTGTTTAAGCTTTATAAAGAACTTTGAATATGTTGTCTTTAAGTTTTCAAAGCATCATGGAAGAGCCTGGGCCAGGTCTCCTCTTTTTATTGCAAATCAATATATGGTCATTCCTGATTTCCAATAGGCTATAAAATATAAAATAAATTGAGTGATAGAACATAAGCCAATATGACCTTAATCAGATTTTAATCAGATTTAACAAGGAGTTCAGTTTTTTTGACCAGCTTATAGGTGAAAGGTTCTGCATTTCTTCTTTTTCGTATAGTTTTTTTCATGAGTCCCTTCGTCTCAGTATTTTAGCAGTTGTGTGTTACACTTCATTCGGTGACCCGGCCAAAGAGAGGATCTGTTTTATGTTACTGTGTGGTTGGCCAGCCCCCCGTCAGTGAAGAACATAACCAGTGCGGCTGCAGACTAATGTTTATAAAGTGCCGAGGTCACAGATTTCGGTGTAACCCTGGTATGCCAGATAGCCAGGCCGCCCCTACTTCACGAATACAAGGTTAGCTTACTTTGGGTACAAACAAACTTTTCATGAAAGTTTAGCATGTCTTGCTGGAGTATCATTTTTTTTATTATTGTGTTTCACAGTAAATGTTTTTCTCAGTTTGTTGGGGAAAAAAACCCTTTCATGCATATTAATGATAACAAGGGAAGAACGATACATGTTTACAGTGCATTTGTAAACAAGGAGGCAGCTGTTAGCAGCTATGTGGAAATAATGAAAAAAAAAATCAAGATCTAGTGTGAAAAACTGTTTGATTTCAAGAGGGATCAGACTAGAACAGAGCTGGGAAAACAGTCTGAATATTGGTTTCTACTGAACAGGAAGCTAAAGCTGCCGAGGTGTTCAAACGTAGCTCTTAAGTTGATGGTTGTGTGAATAAATGTCTCTATCCTTTCTGATACTAATGATTAGCCCTTTAAAGCCAAATGTATCATATTTTATGTTTTTTTCATAATTTTTCAGAGAATTCAATGACAACTCTTATATTAATATTAATATCAGAATTTTCTGTCAATTATTTCATGGTTCGGGCTTTAAAGGGTTAAACTCTACAGTCATAGAAAAAAAAACATTCTAAATAGATAACTCGATTCATTGGTTCTTACCTTGATGCTGTCTCCATGTATTTGATGGTTATAAATGGGAATGTTCTCATATTCTCACAGGAGGCTCTGTGGAGGATTGACGAGATCATAAAGCTGCTGTCGATTAGTTTATCTAATATCAGTTGGTATTGCACCCGGTGCTGGAATTCTATTTAGGCTCAGAAAGGAGAAAATCTAAACACTAGCAAGGCTGTGATTGGTGTATATTACCTTTTTTTATCATGATCAAATTTTTTTAGGCAGTTTTTGTGCAGGCATATAGCATGATTATACATCTTTAAAGAAACAGGCAGTTTAGTGATAACTCTGTTTTAGAACTTTATTGAACAGGACAGATGATAAAGAAATGTGGTTTCGGAATTTTTTTACCACTTAAAAAAATAAATATTTCTAATCTATGTCTGTGCTTCCCTCTTGTTAAAAGTATCATCTTTACACTGGAACAGCTGAAATAAAAAGTAGGCAGATGTTTTTTTTTTCCATGAGAGGATGCATTAAGAGTAGAAAAAAAACTAAAATAAGAATAGATAAAATGAAATTCTGACCTAAACCAATAAAGATGCATGTTTTTCTTTGTATCTTTTGGTTATTTTGTTTTCTCTATGTGTTTTCCAAGCCAAGCTAACCATGCTCTACATCCCATGCTTCCTTGATTTAAAGCAGCTAATGTGATTAGTCAGACATATTCTGAGAACCAACACGTACGGATCATAATATAATAGGGGAGACCTTGGTCTGTTGCAGCAGGGATTGGTTACAAACCCTTCATTTTTCTCCAGTCAGAAAGAAGTTAGAGTGACCCTCATGAACCCACTGCAGTTCTGGCAGGGCTGCTGACAGTATTCTGAGCTGTATGTATGTCATCCAATGTTGCCTAAAGTAATAAAATACTGGAAAACATACAAAATGTATGTGACGAGTACTTTATAGGTGTGTGTTGCAACTAAAACTGCTTGCATGCATGTTCACTTTTGGCAGAATTTCACTTCATAAAGCCAGGAAAAAATGGTTTAAAAATAAAATTAAAGTTTAAAGCTATTAAAAACTAGGTACATGTATGCAAAGCTCTGTTTTCACACATTTGACCTTATTTTATTACTCTCTTTATCCTCTGGACTCTGACGGCCAACTTTTTTAACACTGCCAGTCCCCTCTGTCTGTTTGCTGCCATGTAATGCCTCATATAGTTCTTTAATATTGTAAGCTTTGAAAACTGCTGCAGTGAGGATGCAAAGATTTGGGCTAAATTCATAAATCTGGTTTTCATATGCTGTTTAAATGAGGTGATCTGTGCTTTGGCCAGTTCTGGAAAGGTTTCCATTTTCTAGCCTGTAGGTGATAAACCGCAATATTTCAAACTCTATTACAATGTACAGTATTTATGTTGATATGCATTTCTTTTTATCTTCTGAATCCAACCTGAATAAGCAGGTAAACCCTTTGTCTATGATTGTTTTGTCGGTTTCTCATGCATATAGCACTACTTCCTCATCATTTTTGGCCACGAGGGACAGAAACCTTTGGAGCTGCGGTCAGAGGATGAGTCGGACTGCAACGAGTGGGTGGAAGCCATCCTGCAGGCCAGGTATGGGCAGAGAAATATTTCATTTATGTCTTTCATTTGATTGTTTTTGGATGGTTCAAAAAATGTTTTTTTAGTTCTATACATATTTCCATCATCAATTTCAATGTCTAAGATAATTGATCTCTTTAGGCTTCCGGCAAACACACATCAGATATATGGCTGAAAATAACTGTATGGTCACTTCATGCTAAACCAAAAGCCTTAATGTTCTTTGTAACAATCAGAATAAATAATCAGCACATAGGAATATGTTGTTAAGCTATTAAAATGAAAAAAAAAATGTTTTCAGTCAGCAAATACAATAATTTGTTCCATTATTGTTGCAGAGAACACCTTTTGTAAATAGGAAATAAAAAAAACACATTTTGGAAACTGAAATGCTATCCAGAGATGAAACTTTTTAATCCAAACAAATGTTTTAAGATTAACTTTTCTGTTTTCATAGATTTTTCTTTCATATTGAAATCTTTCAAACAATGTTTTTACTTGTTTTATGTTTTGTTTTTTCTTACAAATTTCTATTTAGCTTTTATTTATTTTATGTATTTTTGAAATTAGGTTTCACAAATCACTTTCTTTCACTACAAACGATGAGAACAGAGATCAATAAAAAAAAGATGTTGCTGACATTCATGCTGACAAGATTAATGCAAATGGTAAAACTAAACTTTGAAAAGAGAAAATGTGAAAATGTACAATCTCTAATAAAAATGTGAAAAAAATGAAAAGAAAAAAAAATAGAATACCAAAAATGTATTTATAATAAAAGATAACCTGAAAAAGCTAAATCTGAGAAAACAGAAAGCTTACTCTTTCAGTTTCTTTGCTGGATTATATTATTCTTTTCAAATTTCCTTTGAAAATGATCTGTTGTTTGCCTTCAACGGAACAAAATTCACTCCATAAGGAAATGTCTGAGCTCCGCATTTCTTGGAAAAATGTCTGCTGTACTTTTGTAAAGCAATGTTGGCGTCTGAATCTAATCCGTCAGTGTGAGATTAAAGACTGACCGCTTACACAGAACATCAAATACCACAAGATCATGACCAGCATTTAAGGAGATTTAAACTGTTTGTGCAGCTGATCTGTCGCATCTAATTGCACAGAGGAGACAAGATTTTTATTTTCTTTCTTTTTTGTTGTTTTTCTTTACAGAATGATCAGCAGCTATTACTTCAATGTTGCCTTCCTAGGCTGCGTTTTCTAGCCCCGATCCTTGGGACCAACTTGCTGCATCTTTTTCCTCGTTGCTTTGCTTTAACAGTCCTGTACAGATGTTAAGTCAGTTCAGGGTCATAGGAGATGCTGCATCGACGTCAGCACTACGTATAAAACCTGCAGGGGGAGAAAATAATGGTAAAATAATACTCTGTGTACTGATCTGATCCCCACAGATAAAACGATACAACTTTGAATTGCATATCTTCCCTTTTGACTCTTCTGTTAGGAAATCATTTCTCAGTCTTGCTCATGCAAACTGTACATCAGAACTTTAATTAGTAGATGTTGGGCTGTGAGTTGCAGCCTTTGCTACCGCGCCTTTAAACCCGCTCTCCATATTTTTTATGACCTATAAAAGACATGGGGACATAGAGAAGGTGCCTTAAGGTCACACCTCAACGTGTTTTTCATGAAAAGGGCCAACATGATGTATCAAGCCTCGTGTCTGTCACAGAGCTTTACACAGACCCCAGAGGACAGTGGGGTGAGCCTGAAGTTAGCCTCTATGCTAACTTCAGAAAACATTGTAGTTTCTTAAATAATAATACATTAATATGGTGCTTTCAAACAAAGTGTGTAACAGTAGGTGGTAAAATAGTAAAAGTATAAAAGTATGATTTAAAAACAGATAAAAACAACAACAAGAATAGGAACAACAACAATAGGAAACACCTGAATTAAACAGTATAAGTGCATATCTGTCAAGTTTTGCAACATTGGCTTTTAGCTGCCTGACTACCCAAATCAAGCTCCTGTATCCTTTACATTTTAAAAATTGTGCACAAGAAAACTAAAATACTTGTTAACCACTTTCATACTGCGATAAGGTGATCAGATTTTTATTTGCGATGTCAGCGGTAGAACAGTGTTTCTTTAATATTATTTTATAATACGATAATATGGGAATTCTACAGGAGAATGCTAATACATGAAGGGAACAAGGGTTAAAATACGGTAGTTTCCCGGGTAAAACAGGAGACTTGATAGCTATAGTGAAGTGAAGAGTACACCGATCAGCCTAAATTTACTTAATATTGGAAGAGCAATGATTAGTGATTGACCAAGTCAGCTTGTCTAATTCAAAATAACTTGATCCTGAAAAGAGTTTATATGCATATTTATGTCCACTGCAGGGACAGAAGAATTACATTGATTTTTAAAGTTTAGATAAGATTAACTGTATCAGCACTGATCCTTAAATATTTTCTTTGTTTAAAAAGGAAAGAAAGGGTTAAGATCACGTGCTCTGGGACAGTTTTCATCTGAAAAGGGGTGAAAAGCGCACATACACACACAGAGAAGTTGGTAGTCACGGTAAAGCTGAGCACATAGCTATATCTATGAAAGAAAAAGGGCTAAGCACTGAAAAACAGGCCCAACTCTATCATCTATGTTTAAAGGTGGTACTGACAGCAGCCCAGCTGATATATTTTTCTCCAGAATGATTTCACAACCAAACAGAACCAGATGAACCTACTATGAAAAGAAACAGCAGAGAGAATATAGTTTTATATAGTGGAGAGTAGAAGTGGAATGAAGCAGAATGAAAGTTGTCCCTATGTCCTCCAGCAGTCTAAGCCTATAGCAGCATAACTAAGGAGATAGCCCTGGATAGTATTGCAACGATAGTAGTTCAAGGACAGTAGTGCAAGGATAATAGTGGGATAGAACTCTTCTCATTGAAGCTGTTTGGGAAGCTCCGATCGGCACAGCTTAGTTCGCATGCAGATTGGACTTCCTTAAGAAGAAGGCATCTTTGGTGTCATTTTTGACCCTGTTTACTGAGAGATGCTTGTTTACAGTATATAGTAGGGGTTGAACGACTACATATTTTTTAAGGTCGACTACATCATGATAATAGTCGAGTCGATGTCGACTAGTC
>JAUZNJ010037547.1:0-11416 GCA_034780135.1 Jordanella pulchra | reverse complement strand
TAAATACAAACAGCAATTAAATAATAAAAGAATACCGAAAAGCTTTTTTTCTCAGTCAGACATACCTGCAACAATACTTTGTAACTGTATTAACAACGTGAAGTATGTTTGTGTTAATTTTGAAAAAATAATGAAAGAGTAATGTAGGAGTGACAGGTCTGACTGTTTCTATCTATCTTTTCTGTCTATGCTCACCATATCGCTCAGCCTCAAGGCAACCTCTGCTTCATCATCTACAGAATTTCATAAAGAGGAACATCTTGCTGTACTGAAAATAAAAACTTGCGAGTGAACGGGTTCGAGGTTCTGTATTTGCTATTGAACCCAGAGGCAGCATCAATCTTTCATATTGACCCTTTGGGATGAAAAGATACCGCCAGATGGCTGCACCATTAAACTGGGTAAACCATCGGCTGAAATTCTTGGAAAGATGCAAAAATAAAATAAAATAAAATAAAATGTCAATAAAAAGACCTATCTTTAACATGTGTCTCTTTCCATCTGTAAAACTATAAGAATTGTTTTTATTGTGATTTCAAATCTTTATATGAATTTTCAACATAGAGCAGGAATCAGGCAAGTCACTGGTATCAGCAGCAGGTTATTTTCCCAGAGCAGATCCCTCAGAAGTTGGCTGCACGTCCTCATGAATTATATCTGTTATGTAGCTTGGCCATAAGGTAGATCTATAGTATTCAGTACAACAACAGTGTGTGTTTGCGTCAAAGCAGTGAGTCAGATCATCAGCCTTATCTATGGCCTTGTTTTCCCAAACATTGTTCATCTCATTATCGTCACCATATGCTGCTAGCTTTGTCTTCAGTCATTAGTGCGTTGTGCTCTCATTTGGGAGAGAGTGCTGGAGGAGGGGTGGGTGGGTGTTAAAGGGGGTCACCAGGAGATGTAGAGAGCCGTGCCACACATAAACGTATGCCGCCAACTCTTAATACGAGCCTGATAATGTATCTGTGAGGGATTCCCAGGAGGACTGACCATTAAAACAGATAGTAGCGCCTTGCAGAGGAGCTGCTTTATTGAAAGATGATTCTGGGGAATTGTAGAGGGAAATGATAGCAGACTGAACAGCTCATCTACCCGTAATTGTTCCTCTCTGAACCTCTGAAAACACAATCGCTTCCGTCACGGTTTTTACCTCCCGGATCTGTAGGTTCGATCAGTTTCTACTGTACTTCTCTTTTTATTTAGCATATGTTGCTGGAAAATTGGAAGCAGGATTTAAGAAAATGAGTCTCCCTTGCATTGGTTTATCTTAGAACAGTATGGTTCAACAGAACATTAATATCAATGGCTGACTATTTCTCAGAAAATTATTTGATAGCTGTTTAAACAAGAGCTGGCTCCCTCCTAATGTTGTTTTAAAGACATGTGGGAGCTCAGCCTACACAGTTTCAGATAACAATCATCTTTTTCAATACAGTTTATTACCTTTCCTTCTGCTCTTAACTCTCAGACCTTAGATTTGAAGGGGGAAGGAAAACACAGCAAAGTATCTATAACAACTATTTCCCATTTGTTCAACTAACAAATACTTTAAACTATTATTGTTAGGTTTTTAATGTGATGGAACAACACAAAATGATGCTTCACAAGAAGGAAAGAAGGAAAACGGTAAATTGCTTCAAATTATTTTTAAAGATTTTTAAAAAATTGTCATATGAATTTGTTTTTCACCCCATTTACTCTGATGTCCTGAAATAAAATCTGCTGCTTACAGAGATCATATCCTATGGAAGAACCAGAACATGGAGCTTCAGCTCTAGTTTAGGACTTCCTGTTTATTTCTTGTCTCTTCAGATACAACATTTTTCTGTTGTGTAATCTGTCATTTTTTGAAGTAAAGGTGTTTAATTTAAGCTCATTTTGTGCTTGGGGCCAGGTGAGAACGTCCTGCCAAGAACAAGTTAATAAAATATGGCAGTGGGAGCATCATGCTGTGGGTGAAGTTTTCTTAAAAGTTGATGTGAAAATATATGGAGTTAAATACTTGATAATCATTTAAATAAAACCTTTTGATTAAATTTTACTTGATTTCACTTGAGGAGACAAAACTGTCTCTCTCAGCTCTACCCACTGACTGTCTTTCCTCTGTTTTAGAAGTTGTAACTCAGTTTTTAAACAGACCCAATTCAAACCACTAAAATGAAAGTTGAAAATCCTTTTTCCTTCAGGGCGGGGCCTGTCATGCTATATGGAGCTTAGATCTGTGAGCAAACTGTTCAGAGCTGAGAGTGCAGGTTTTATTTGAAAGCAGAGGAAATCTGAGCATGAAGAGCAGGATTCAAACAGGAGCTCTAAAAGTACCAAATCTGACTGCAGGAACATTTTGTCAGAGAGAGCAGATTAGAGATAGAAGCGAGCATTTTTTTAAGTGTGAGAGCATAGTTGGTGTTTTTTTACAGCATTTAAGGGTGAAGTAAATCAAGCTAGTTTTTCAAATTGCAAAACAAAAAGAAAGAAGATGAAAATCGTTATCAAAACCTGCTGATTTTAAACCTTTCCAACCTTAGTGGTGGGTAAAGATTTTAGAAAAGTAAAGCCTGATAAGACATAGTAAAAGCAGATTAACACATATTAGTTTAGAGAGACTTGATAAAAATGCATGCCACACTTTTTAGATTTTTTTAATTTTTACAAAAAAATTTGTTTAATTTTCAGTCAGGTCCACTACTCTTCTCTTCAAGTCTTTTTTGAGTTTTTCCATCACTTAAATTCCCAATAAAACAGAAGGAGCTTTCTGGCTAATAAAACATAATGTAAAAAGGTTGCAATTTTACAAAGATTTTCCAGAGCTCTGCATGCTCAGATGTAGGAGGTAAAGAAATCTAGCAAGTGACATTTTTATCACGCATCTCAGTGGCAACTGCCTATACAGCGATAGATAAGCACAGAAAATACTAAATCACACTGTCAGATAAGAAAACTTTTAATCATAAGTCATCCACCCTGCAGTGCACTGACAGGTGTGCAGGAGAACATCAGGTCGAAAACAGCATGTGCAAAAAAGTAAAAACCGAGTCGGTGTCAAAAATGAGAGGCAGAGCTGAGACCTACAATAGCTGCCTTACTTAGCTTGGTGTTTTACTACACACAGCACAACATTTTATTAGACTTCAATTAAGGTAATATAAACATGACCGGAAACCAATTGGAAGGGGTGGAAAGGTCTCCAAACGGTGCAAATGTCCCCTTATGAGATCTCTGAAAATACCAAAGCAAGAAGCAGATCTATATTGAATAAAGTTAGTGTGTTTGTATTAAACCACTGATTAATTCAGCTGTAGAAATCTAGCAAATCCTAGTGTAATATTTTTAATTGATGAGAAAATAATAGAGTAAAATGAATGTTTTGTTTCTGTGAAAAAGGAAGAATCGAGATGTGTGATGAATAAACTTCATTTGTTACGTTTGTAAAAGTAGTCAATAAAAAACAGACACATTACATGTTAACGAGGAGGTGCACAATTTAATTCATAAAGAGGTTAAAAAATCAGTACAAAAAGAAGAAATATTGACAAAGTATTCCACCAATGTTGCTTAATGCAGCAACATCAAACCTTAATGTACTTTATTGGGGTCTAATCAAAATAAAACCTCAATGTAGCTTAAAGCTGAGCTAATGACTTTTTAGTCTCTCTTAAGTAATAGAGTCCAATTAATTTGACAATAAATACTTGGACAGAGCCGAGTTTATCGAGAAAGGTCGGCATTTTGCTTTAGCTTTAAAAATGTTTTTAATCGAATCATAAAATTTTGCATAAATAGTTTTATTTATGGACTAGTCAATATCCAGATCTACATCAAACTACTATTCTGTGTTAACTCTAGAATATTTGTTTATGTTCGCTGACTCTTTTCATCCCATCTGACTGAGCATGAGTTGTATTTTATAGAACAGTGAGTGTAAATGTTTACCTCCAGATGTGCAAGGCTGGAAGAGTCCTACTTTAAAGAGATCACAGGAACAGATGGTTTGTCAGAGTACTTACTGAAATATGTGGTTGGAAAATTAAATCTCAAATGATTTGCCTTTTACATACATTGATGTATGAGTGTTTTACATTTACTTACTTGTAAAAGCCTTTATTCAGGCCTCAGACCTGCAAGGCTACAAGGTGTCTGAGGGAGAGAAGTTGTTTATCCTATTAACAACTGTTTGGGGATAAAAATAATCCTTCTCATAACAAGCTTCTCACGGTTTATTCTTAACATTTTACTGTTTTCTCCAACTGTCTATATTCTTTTTGTTTCAATGTGCTCTGACAACCTTAACAGCCTTTCTGAAGGGTTTAAGTTAGTGAGAAAAACTTTTGTTTAACCAGAACAGAGCTGAACATCAACCTCTAAAGGCTGCTATGATTTGTCTTTGTCTTTCTTTGCAAAGAAGCGTGTACTAAGTGAATATCCATCAGTCACCTTTATTTCTACTTGTTGCAAAGTTGAATACTTTTTTTCCCCAGAACACATATATGGTACATGCTTCAGTTTTTCATTTGAAAAACTCTTGGAAACCTTGTTTTATGTATATTGAATTATGTAGTGCTTTATGTTTATCCAATAAACCCAAATTAGACCAAAAAGTAACCTCAGAGCTAGTCTGCTCTTTTAAAAGACTTCTAATGTTTTGCTTTTCCATATATATTCTTAATTATTCTAACAGAGTTTTCTTGAGAGTTCCTGAATTTCACCACCCAGGTTTCTGCCTCAGTTCTGGCTCAGAGCTTTAGGCAAGAGAGTGGGTGTTCCTCCCTGTGACAGAGCCTATCAGTCACCTCAGATGGACGGCGACAAGACGCCACAAGCATAAAAGTATAAACCTGCTCCATTAAAGCATACGACTGACAAAGGGGAGCCCTAATTCATCATGCTGACACTGGTTTTCCTGACAATCCTCCGCTGCATATGGATTATTTTAAAGTCTGCCACCAAAAGCCACTTTATACAAAGATATTGTGTTTTTGTCTTTAATTCCCACTGAAATGAAAAACACTAATTTAAGACTTCCTTCCTTATCGACTTCTGAAAAACTAACCTTGACCTACTTGGCTGCAGTGTTTTAACACTGATCCTTCATCATGAGTCAGCAGCCGGACCGACTTCCATCAATTGAGGGTAACATGCTGCTAGAGACAGAGCAAGCCAAAGAGTCGGACAGCTCAGCAGAGATGCAACACAGGATGGTGATGATAACGATGCATCTGACACCTCTGACAACATGTCAGGAAGCTGACCCAGATACCCCCCAAATACTCTGAAAGGAGGGCTTTTATGAAAACCTGTCAGGTGGGGTGGTACTCAGAAGGAGACACTGGTCATCAGTATGAGAGCACATTCCATCATGCTTGGATTTGAGCATAATAAGATGCTATTAGTTTCTTTTTTTGGACTTAAAGTTTAGTTCACTAAAAGTTAAAAAATAGTCAGAATGCTTTTATTCTGGTTATCGTTGGTTGAGGTTAAATCTGAGATACAAGCACAGAACAACAGGAGGTGGAGCAGCTGCTCTCAGGGTGACAGGTGGGGGAGCAAACCTCTGTTTCTGAAAGTTCAACACATTTACAAAACTTCTCTTGATTCTCACTGTGATCTTTTGAAATAAAGAGCGAAACACAATAATTCCTATCCATCTTCTCCTTCTCACATGACTTAGTTTGATCCATTTCACACATTTATGGAACAGTCTGATTAAAACAAAGGTTTGTCTTAATGTGATCTCAGATTGATTAGAGACAGAAAATGTAAAATGAACAGAATCTGATTCTTTTCTTTAAGTTTTATCAGCAAAGATGCATCCAAGTCTTACTCTGTTAGTGCAGACGTAGGCTGGAGGGTGTTCAGACCTTTGAGCAGTCTGCAACAAAGCTACGTGCCGGAGGCATGCTGGCTCACCCAGGTGTCTTCTGGGACGATTATTGAACTGAATCTGGCAGTAAACCCTTTAAACAGGCTTATAACCCTGATAAAACTGTTCTGGAAGCTGTGTCTCACGTCTTCACCCTACCAGCGCCACAGCTCTTAAAAATTTACTTCACATTAACATTAGATGTGTGATAATGTCATGAGGCCTGCAGGGATGGGTACACATTCTTCTAGTATTAAGGTATACCAATGTATTATAAATAAATGTCTATTTCCTTTTAATGAGAGTATCAGATTAGCTAGAGTTTCCCTGACTTCTTGCAGCAGTCCTGCCTATTGTCCACCTGTTGCTGTTCACTGCTGGTCAACTGGCTAAAGGTAAGCACTTACACTTTCTCTTCAATCACAAGACTGAAAAATGTTGCTTTTTGGAAATATTTCTTAACTTAAAAGCTAAAAGAACAACATCAAACACTCTTATTAAGACTTATTAAACTACAATAGACTAGTTATGACTAGAAGGTGGCTTCCAGAGCAGATAACCCAAATAACAACTAGCTCTTTTTACTTTTGTCATTCTAGAAAGAGCAGAACTGGTAAATAAGCATGTTTCCCTAAAAGTTATTGTCACATCTAGGTGGTTTTTATTCTGTAAATTACCTAAAATCAGTTTCATCCTGAAAAAAAAAAAAGATAATAAAGCTCCACTCAGATCTAGACTGTTGACAGGGCCTTCATCACCACCTTTTATTGAGCTAGAGTCATGGCCCCCCCCCCCCCAGTAATAGCTCCCAGAGTTTCTCAAATCGTTAATATTTAGGATGAAGACATTGTTTGCTTGGATGCTGGTGAATAAATGTCAACATATTTTTTAAACCACCGATCTGACTCTGCTAGTTTAGAACTGAGTGAGCTTTTGTAACGATCTGTAATTAATTCCTGAGTAGGCGTACCTTTAATTAGGGATTATGAACTCTAACTGCACACTTGTGTTTTATTCTCTCTTAATGACTTGAGGTCTTGGATCCTAATTTATTAGTAGCAGCGAGCGGCTCCAGTAGATAGCTTCATCAATGAGGGGAATTGTTTGTGCTTTGCTTTGTGACCTTAAAGCTTCTTAAACCAAAGGAATGGAAAAAATAGTGAATCCTGTTCCATGGATAACATCTCTAACAGTTGGCAGCTTCTCAAGCTCTGAGTTTTGCAACAAGGCGACATCAGAACTACATTACCACCAAGCTCTGCACCGACTTACCAAAGAAAGTGTTGAAAATTTGTCTTTTGTTAATTTTCTCCATTATAAGCCTTGTCCTGTTGATCATTCAGGTCCAAATGAAATGACAGCAACCACCTAGAAATCCAGAAACTGTGCCACCAAACCAAGAACCTTCGGACCACCGAGTCCCATCTATTTCTGTTTGTGATGACATCTAATGATTTTTAACTTCAATTAATATAGTAAGTTATTGTGATAATTAAATCGGTGATGGAAAACAAGCACCTTCAGTGCCACCCTAATCAACATAAAACTAATGAGCTTTAATGCATGAAAATGATTTAAAAGAAGCTTTCTTAGAGGCTATGGTTATTAACCAGTTATTATTCTGTTATAATTTTTTCTTTTTGCAGAGGTTAAAATTAATTTTATTTTGAAGGTTATCCTATAATACAAACATTTGTAAAATGTAAAGGGAAAAGAGTTTAATCACATTCATAGACAAATAAGAGTAATGGCTGCATTTTAATTAGCTTCACTTTTGCTTTAAGAATCAGCATCTTTGTTAACAGTTGAAAATATTCTTCAGCCTTGCATCTTCCAGGAAAACTAAAGGTAAGATTGCAGATTGTGTTTAATGAATCCGACCAATGGCGGCACCTCTGAGCAGAAGCTTTAGGAAGCTTCAGCCTGAGGCATCTGGCCCACTGGCTCCTGGCAGGTTAAAGTGCCAGAGCGTAACCGTGAGGGGCTTTATGAAGACACATTCAGCCATCAGCAGGAGTGAAAGGAGAAATTCAGAACAATAACTGTTAAATGTATATAAAAGGTTGAATTTCAGCACTAAGAGCTTAAGCTACATGCAGTTCATACAACAGCGTGACAGTTTAATCAATAACCACTCTGCTATGCCAGATGGGTTTTTTATGTTTGATGAACAAAGGAAGGGCTTCTTGTTGAAGGTCTAGAGAGGCAACAGAATTGGCTCAAAGCACAGCAGCTCAATAACATGATCCTCAGACATAATTTGTTTAGCTTCCAGACTCATAACTTTCTGACATTTAGAGCTGCCGACAACCAGGCGGCTCCCATCACTGGCATGTATGTCCCCCGAAAAAGCCAACAAATCAGTGTTATACAAGAAATTCTGCTCATCACTTCATGCTTAATTGCCCTCCATTTTCAAAAGGGAACAACTCAGCTTCTGTGGTTCCTTTTTTCTGCATTGATGTTGGTTAACAGTGAGAAAAAGGCCTTTTCTCCTCTTTGCTATAGGTCTGTTGGATATCACCACATCAGCAAACCCTCTCTTTGATGTACTGTGTAAAGAACAACGAAGTTAGCATGGCTTTTTGCACTGCTGTTTATCAACAAGGTAAAATAAAAGAGAATTATATGAAAGTGGTAGATTTATATTGAATTAAATATTTTTACTTCTGCTCTTTGTCCATAGCAGTTAATTGTATGCAGCAGTTGTATATGCTGGTTAATCTACAGAAAGTAAATTTCTCAGGATAATCTTCTATTGATCATATTATCATGCTTAAGATATAAAACTTGATTTCTCTGCATTTGTTAAAGCATATTTGCTCTGCAAGACATAAAGTAAATGTAAGAAAGATGGACTGGAGGTCAAAGATTTATTCAGACAGAGCATTGTGGGTAATAATGAATGACTTCTTACATCTGAGCTTCTACTGGTTGTGTGCAAGTCCAACCCTTTGCATGTCCCTTAAAGTCCCCTAGAGGTTAAGTGAAGTGAATTCATACAGCCAAAAGCTCATTCTGTGCTTTTTGATTTCTTTATAAGGCTTTTATATTAAATGCGACTGCTGTCTTTTCTGCTTTGGTGGGTTTGTTTGCCTCATATTTGCAACACTTTGGACTCACGGTAAATGGAAACAGACGGAATAGAATTTCTAACCAAAAAACACATTTCTGAGTAAGATTGACACTCGCCAACAGTGTGTGCATTAATTTGAGTGACTTTTAGGAATATTGCCAACAGGATATCTGGTCAGTTGCAGTAGATCCTCCCCCCTGCAGGGGGCAGCGTGCAGGAAGCTTAAGGTCTCCAAGAATGTTTGATGCAATTATACAAAAATCCAGTTTTCTAATATTGTGCAGCTGAATGTCTGCTAGAAAATTCATTTAAATCCATCAGTCTGAACAAATATCTTTAATAGTTTTATAATAATCTTTTTAATATTATTCAATGACAATTACAAACATTTCTTTTAGCAAATAAGCTGGCCATTCTGAACAATCATAGGTACAGCTTTAGGAGTTGGGAGAATTATTAGACCAATTATGCTCAACTGTACTCAGACCTACTGTATACTGGTTCTGAAAACAAAAAGGTTTTCCAAAATTGTTGAAATCAGTTCTCATTTTTGCAAACCAAACACAATGAATTGTTTCACTTTGTGATATGAATATAACATATAACCCCTCTAACATGGCATAGTGATCTATTAAAAAAGAAAAGTTATTATTTGGAGAAATGTTTCAAAGCTTCAAATGGTTCAGATGGACAGAACCTCCCAAAGTTAATCTCTCACACCACTGCAGGAGCTTTAAATTTTCCCACAAAAAGGCCCTCTTTGCAATCTTTTATTTGAAAATCTAAAATAAACAGAGGACTTATTGATAGCCACAGCCGCAGGGATTGAGACACCCAGTCCTCCAGCAAGAATTGGGTATGAAAGTGAAAAAAAGGAGAGGGGTGAGTTAAAGTAGGTTACAGAAGAAAAATCGACTGCTTCTTTTCATTTGTTAGTAGAGACCGAAGCACAGGCACTCATGAAGTGTGAGTGCATATACATGTATATCTATATATGTGTCATTGTGCCTTTATGAAAGATATTACAACTAGGACTATGTAACAATATTAAGCATCTGCACAAAGAACATGGATGTATTTAGTGAAACATGAAAGCAGGCGAACCATAAGCGTGTGCATGCCCTCATGAATCAATGCTTATTTGCACATGGCTGCTTTCACATCAAGCACTCTGTTCTCATATGTGCTTTTTTTTCAGGGGACCAGGCAAGTGTTTCTGTGGCTCCGTTGTGGGGGTCTGTGCAAAGCAGTTGTCCTGCGTAGTAGCAGTGTAACTGTCTTCTCCTCTCCAGCTCTGTGTGTCTTGGCAACAGGGGAGTGTGAGGGACCAGTGAGAGACTAAGACACCTTAATCTGGTTGATGATCGCTGTGGAGCGGAGAAGCAGGCAGACAAGCGAAACAAGGCTACTGTTCAACAGCATGAGGGGTTAGAAGTGGGTCATAAGGATTCCCCATATGGACCACCCTATGCTACTATAACCCCCTAGGCAGTAAATGCCGTTAGAGTTCACCCCAAGCTCTGAGCAAGAAGCCTTCATATTATTGGATAGTTTAGAAAACTATAGATAGTGAGTTAATTTGGGGCATTTTTGGTTTTCTTGTCTAAACTGGTGTGTTAAACAAGTCTCACAGGTCAGAACATGCAAATACTTCAGAGAAAAACTGTACAAATGGACAATTAGACATAAACAGATCAGCTGTTTTTTTTTAAACTCTCAAAGACAACTCGAAAAATGCAATGGTGTTCTCACCAAGGATGGGAAGATAAGTGAGTGCAAAATTGTTTGGGGCAAACAAACACTTTACAGCCAAATGGAAAAAAAATAAATAAATATTTTTATTGTTCACACGAACCTGATGTATTTTTAAGGCAATCTGCATATCTGCAAAATCACAAGGCATAGAGTAAAAACCCCTCACTAGATTAGGAAGACTAAAACCAGATTAGACTGGTCAAAAACACTTTTATAATCATGTTTCTGGAAGCATCCTAACTGGAGCAATCTCACTGAGACTGAGCCAAACCCAGCAAACATTTAGGGCATCCAGAGAGGGGACACAGACTGAGGTGAGACAGAGCAAAGATGACCGCTTCCAGTCTATGCCTTGTTGATCCATTGCAAGGATCATTGCCAGAATATAGAAGATTTTGATCCAGATTACATCAAGCCGAGTTATTTTTGCAGTGTTTAAACTGACAAAAAAACAAATCTGCTCTCTAACCCCAACAACTTTTAAATATTTTTGCCCTACACACGAACACACACATGTGACAGACTGTCTGTTTCAGATATACAGTCCTGCTCACCATTATTGGCACCCCTTCATGTTTTGCATAGCTAAGTGAATATCTTCTGAAGGAAATTCATCAAGTGAAACAACATTTTGGGGCTGATAGCAGACATGGTTGAAAGGGAAAAAATGGACTGTTTTAAAATGACCAGCAATGAGTCCAGATCTCAATCCAATTGAGAATCTT